>APFE030846969.1:240629-296362 GCA_000404065.3 Pinus taeda
GTTGTCAAAATAATGTATTGTATTGTATCTTATTACAGGTCGCCTCCCAGCTCGAAAAAACTTTGGATCCTCATAGTAAAGCAATTCACCCAACATCAGAAAGATTAACGACCTCATGCTTTAGGGGGAAACTGTTATAGACATTTTTGGGCACTTCAACCCCAATCACAAATGTCCATAAACTGAGGGATCCTAAGTCCCTAAAAGTGTTGCTTCACTGCCTAAAGGAACAAGGTCAACTGATTACTCCCAGAAGTTCCCCACTGAAAACTGCTCATAAATGGTCAAAACTGGACCACACTGAAATCTCAATGCAGAGGGTGCGATGCATATCACCTTCCCAATGTACAGGGTGCGATGCATACTGATTTGCTCCTCTGTAGGGTGTGATGGTCGGGAATGGACAAATGGCAGGGACAAAAAATGCGAGGTGGAAGATCATGGAATCTTCCAGAAGCTTCCCCTCTGACACTTGCCTCTCTATTTTTGACCAGGGATGAGTAATAGATCATCATTCTCCAAGTGGAAGAAGAAACTATCAGAGAGAGGACACCAATCAAGATCCCAGAAAATGACTCACCTCTCTGTAATCATCTATATATGGATCCCTTATCACAGAGATCCAGAGGCTGGAATTTTGTAACTTATAGAGAAGTGTTGTTGGTATTCTGGTGTACATTCACAGTGTTGTGTGATCTAGCTTTGCTTGAGGTGAAGAAGGGCTTCTTAGCTTGAGGATGATGTTAGGTCAAAGCACATGGTTATAATCTTCTTGCTACTTTTCATCTGAATAAAGCTATTCTTGTTTCCTTCCATATTCTTGTGTACTTGTTTATATATGCATGTATATGGTTAATGCACATCTGATCCTGCATTATTTATGAATTTAGATCCTTGTTTCTTGCATAGTAGTATGTTGCAACACTTTTAGGGACTTAGGAGCCCTCAGTTTATGGACATTTATGATTGGGGTTGAAGTGCCCAAAAATGTCTATAACAGGCAGGGAGTCACTCTTGAACATAACATTCTTCCACTTCATCTCCATGGCTATTAGGTTGGGTAATATTCTTGTATTTTGGTTATCATACTATTTTTAGAGCTTCCATCTCGGTTTTGGGTCAATGCTACCAACTTCATTCACTGGCGCTAATGTGTTCAAGAGAAGTCATTCTATTGATATTTGTTACAATACTCTTAAGCCTTAATTCCATGTTTTCCTTTCATGATCTAGTTCTATATCAACATCATTATGTCTCAATAATGATACCTGTTTTGTGTCGTTGATGGGGGATACATCAATGCCCTCTTGCAATGGGTCTCTTCTTATCAACATCAACACACTATCCAGGAATTTGACTTAGAAGCATTTATTAGTACCATGGTGCTTGCATCCATCAATGGAAAGTTTCCTTGCTCTTGGTGATATGTTTACATCAATGGCCTTCGACCGAAAGACTCGGTGTGGTGTTTGAGATCAACTCTTTTATTCACACCATACACATTTTAGTGTAGTACCTTGAGAGCCATTAACATAATCGATGGCTTCTCTCGTGTCTGTTAATGACTTACATCATTGGTCAGTAATCATATGGTTTCTACTATGTTCTATCTAAGCTCATTGATTCACATGGTTATACTCGTACATTGGTTGGTTGTGTGAAGGAGATCTAAGACCCCGAATCTTGTTTCATCGATTTGGGTTGCGATTTCAGGAGTTATATAGAGATCACAATGTATGATGGCCACAATCATACAAACAGTCATCGAGTCATGGGCCCACCAACTATCATATGTGGACACATATTTTGATCATTGTACATGTTATGTTAGCTTATGTGTTGAGTATGGGTATGCCTCCCTCAACAATAAATATGTCATGATGAAAATGTATTGTAACAAATGAAGCTCATTGATTGTTCTTGATCCCGACTTGTCACAAGGTAAAATACTTCATTCATTAGTCATCATTTCTAACTTTTCACTTTAGGGGGAATTATGTTATAGGCCATTTTGTCACATCTAATCAATGGGCCTCCTAATGGGATCAATCAACATCCTATTCCCCCTTGTCATCATCATTTCACGAAGCCCTAAGCATGCCTCTTTCATTCCCTAAAATTTTTGCCTGAAACTGCATCATCTGATCCAATTTTAGGACCAAAGCACCCTGGCCTCTTGTTGCACAATGTTCACCTAGAGGTTGCTCCAATGTAGCATGCGTTGATCACCTACAAGTTTCTACACTTTTCACTTGTGTTGGTTCTAGAAATTTGGGAAAAAGAGATAAATTCTAGAAGCCTCCTCTTCTAGAAGCTTCCAAAATTTGTTACAACCATTTACCTCAGATAAAACATCCAGATCATATCCTACCCTACTTTGGAGTTTCCATCCCTTATCCTTTGATCCCATCCTCCCATCAAAGGTGGATCTAAAACCTTAGATTGGTAATTGGATAAGAACTCCCAACTTGCCTCGCTCCTCTATATATTTACTGCCTTCCATATGCAAGGGATTATCTTTTGGAGAGTGATTTTACCCTTATGCTGTTATGGTGAGAGGTTTCATTTCATGCATTTAGGGTGATTGGAGTTGCACATTGTGACAAGGAAAGGACAAGTCATCCTTGGAGGAGATCTACAATATCAACAACTATTTATGGTTGTAAACTCCTTCAATTTATATTAATGAAAATAATTCTCTATTTTCCTCTAAGTGATGTTGTTATTTCATGTATTTGAATACCATGTTGATCTATTGAATAGAGTATATAGATGATACTGCATATATCTCGTAGTTTCTTGGTTTGTGTTATCTAACTGTGCATGTTCTAATTTTGGCAATCAAAGATAGAATTTGACATTCAAGCTAAAGAAGGAGAGAAGCCCACGATGGATTCTAGGTAGGCTTCATTTTGTCATCTATTTACTCTAAGGAAAGCATTGAATTCCTTGTCTCTCTATTTTTCTAGGTTAGCCACCAAAATTATGGGAGATAATTTTGTTTGCAATAGTAAATCCTATATAACAAGTAGAGTCAAGGAGTCTTTCTGAAGCTAAAGTACCTTTGATGGATCAGTTCATGAAACAAATAGGTAAATATATAGTTCCTTGTAGCTTGTTAAGGAAAAAAATCAAACAGATTACAAAAATGTATGACAGTAAGAAAAGCGATGATGATAAAGTATGTTAATTGTACAAAAGTAGTATTATCTGTATGCAAGACCTATTATCTAAACCAAGAGCTATTATTTAAACTTAAAGCAGAATGTGTAAGTGGAATAATAAAATAAATAACTACAAAAATATATTAATAACAGAAAGGATGATTTGAGATACTAAATGAAAAGAGTATTACTACATAATATAATCTATTTCTCAATTCATCAAAGAAATTTGCATAACAAAGTTGGAGCCAAGCTCATTCATTAGACTTGTAAAGACAATATTTTCATGTATAAGTTTTTAGAAATGTATAACTAGAATAATGCATGGAATGTAATAATATAAGAAGGGGCTTGAGCACCTGGGTTGGGCCCTAACCTAAGGAGTCTCAAGTCCCTATGGGAAAACCAATATAGAAACCAAACATAGCTTCTCATTAATCAAAAAATGTGCTCATACATGAAATATTACATAACTCAAAATACCAGGCAAAAAACCTTCACTACTGCTGACTATAAACTCCAAAAGTTCAAATCCCTAATGGGATACTCAAGCCACTTATTTATAAAAAAATGGATTAGGGGAAACTTCCTTGAAGAGAGGGCTTATTCCCTCCATAAACCCTTGAAAATAGGATTTGGTTCCCATATGACTTTGCAGCTATAGGGGAGTGATAATGGCCTTGAGCTAGACAAGTTTTGACCATCCTTCAACAGGGGACAAACCCCATATTTCTCTCAATTTTTACCCTTCTCAAAACAATTACCATATGTCGGGAGGCATGGTGTGACGTGAATTTTCACATGAAATGATGTGAATAAGTTTGTCATGTGCCTTCTGTCAGTCGTGTTGTTCCACATAATATAATGGTTACCATCTAGTGAGGGAGGTGTGGTGTGGCATGAAACTTCACGTCAGAAAATGCGTATATTCCTATCCACATCCTACATAATTCATCAAAACAAATTTCTTATATATTTATGATTTCAAAGGACTTACTCAACTAGACTACAAGTTAGTTTCTTGCAATATGTAGAAGGAGGGACTCCAATAGTTCCTATGACTCTATTGAGCCTTTCCTTGGATTTGAGTACGCTTGGAGCATGCCATGATGATAATTAACCTTTTATTGCTTATACATATATAAATTTCATACCCAACACACATACGGTGCATATTCCATTCTCTCCATCAACACAATACGTTACCATATTAAGCAAGACAAGGAACCTTCTCATTTGATAAGCATGTCCTCAATCAAAGAATTGTTATCAATAGTTATATGCATGTCCTCATGCAAGTAGTCACACACACACACACACACACATACATATTCAAGACCAGTGCATAACATCTACATAAATATAGTATTTCCAACTTAGCCAAAAGAACATCTAGGCCTATTGCATATCAATAACATGCAACAATTTCTAGTAACTGTTGAAGATCTCACAAATCCATCCATGTTTCATTAACATACCAATCCAAGTAATTAATATAATTCCATTACACACGAGCGATGGTACTTATTTAAATGTCTAGAGATGGTTGGAAACTGAAGGTGGGACTTCACCTCTTCGTCCAACCATAGGTTAGATGCACCATAGTATTTCTTGTAGTTGTCCCCCCCCCAAGAAAAATCTATGATTTGAGTGATTTAAATCAGACCCAGTTGAAATAATGCTCAACTCTAGGAGTATGGGATTACTTTTTAGGTGGTGTATCAATTTTTTTTCTCAAGAATTTCGTTGTAGGAACCTGTAGCTCATAGTCTAGGTAGTTTATCAAATTACTTGGAAAACACCTAAGTGTTTTATCATCCCTATTGGAAAGCACTCAATGGTTTATTAGCCTTGCTGGAAAGTGCTTAGTGGTTTATCAACATTTTTGGAAAGCACTTAGTGGTTTATCAACCTTCTTGGCAAGCACCTAGTGGTCAATAAACATTCTTAGAAATAACTAAGTGGTTTATCAACCTTCTTAGTAAGCAATAAGTGGTTTATCAGCCTCCTCAGTAAAAACTTGGTGGTTTATTAGCCATTTTCTTTTCAGCGAGCAATTATCACCCAAATAAAATCTTATGAGCTCTCCACTGATCCTTCCAAACTTGGACACACAAATTCCACATATTCAATACATAAATATAGGGAAAAATATCCTCTCATCCCTAATAGGTTTTCTTTAGTGCTCAAAAATCATGCTCATGCGCTCTAAGCTCATTCTCCCTCCATCATTATCTCACACAACACTGGTCTAATATTCTGTTATTTGAATAATGAATTCAGTTTTTCTTGTGTCCCTCTTTTTGATTCAATATCCTCATGACCCCATGGGACTATTCAATTCCCATCCCCTTCATGTTATGGAATTGGGGAACGTGGGCATCTTCTCTTCCCATCATTGTGAGCTAGTTGTTAGGTGGTCCCAACCAATATCAATCACTATTTTCCCCTTAGATCATGGGTATGTCATCCCACTTTTAATTCTAGCTCAATATAAAATCATTTATGTTGTTACAACCATTACAAAAATAAGGGGTGTTACAGTAAAAATTTCTATGAATACAATTTAAAGAAACCATGTGACATATGAATACCTAAAGTGCTAATAAAACATGTTGGAGCTAAAATCCATCTGGTAAAACCTTGTCTTAAACCACCTGATACAGCCTCGGAGTGTAATCTCTCACTCTATGAGATATCATTCATTCACTCAATAGTAGGTTGTATTTAAGGAGTGAACTATTAGAGTTATGATTTTGAAGATATAGAAATCAAATTTCAGGAATCTAAAGGCAAGGGATCAAATCATAAATCAAAGCATTGAAATAAAATATATACCGAGACTATCAACTAACTGCTCAAACAAGATATGTAACCCAGGTGTGAGATCTATGACAATTTTGTACTAATCGAATGTTATCTGGAAAAGTATGAGAGGTGCAAAAAAAGTATACAAAACATATTCACTATACTTCAAATGAAAATGAATCACACTCAAACATATAGATCATAAGAAAACTAATGCTAGCTAAGTATTATGAAACAAAACATTACAAAAATTATAAAGAGCTGTTGTGTTTGTTAGCAAAAGGTCAACTCTATTATCAAAATGAGATTGATTGTTATCCAAATAGGAATCGAGCTTAAGCACATGGGTTGTGATAATTTTGACTCTAAACAGTAAGTGTTAAGGAAATGGTCGATCTAAGAGTTTAATACCAACGGATTATGTAAATAGAGTATGGAAACCTTAATGTGAAAACTATAAATCAATATTGTTTCTCCTTCATACAATTCAAAGTGTAGTTGTTAAATTAAAATGTTGCTACACCCATGACAAAGTGGTCATTTTAGTTTTTGAGATTCATGATATTATATGAGCTTTATGTGAAACCAAAGGCAAAAAATCAAATGTAAATGTTATTTTTTCTTAGGGATATATTGTTCTTTGCTTTGATAATTTCATTTCTACATTAAATTCACCCCATAACATCATAAAATTATTTAGATTTACATCATTATTCAACAACATATGGAACTATGTAAAAAGAATAATATCATCATCATCAATGTAGCGGGACATAAAGGAACAATAGAATAAAATAATTCACACATAGAGACACCAGGATTGGTCGGAGACTGGGGAAAAAATCGCTATGGGGAAAACCCTTTCAAATTATTCTTCTTATTATATTGTGATTGAATGATTCAACAAAAAAGAGTATGATGATCCATATATTCATCCATACAACTATCTAGAAAAATAAACTAAGCAATATCCATGATATGAACCCAACTCCAGAAGCCTATAATCAACTATCATTGTTTACGGTCAACTACCAAACTTTACAGCCAATGAGAAAAATCTATAGTCAACTGAAAAACCAAACCCTAGTTTTTGGTCACATGGAAGACATGTTGTGCATGCAAATGTAAGACTTCATTAGCATGGATGAGCTGACCAGAGTGTGATTATAGCCAATATTTCTCCACGTCATGTCTATGACTAAGACATAAAACCCTAAAATAGATATGTGAGCTTCAAACCTTGCAATTCCACCTTCATGTGAACCCATTCCTTTACGGACCTGCTTTAGATGTGTGCGAGCCAAAACCAAGAAAGAGAATAGAAGATGTCTCATGATGTTTTCCAAATGAGGTTGAGGTCACTTGTATTATAGCATTCCAAGGGCTTTCTTTGAGGCCGACCTAATACAATATGCACATGTGGGCTCATAATTCACAAATACACTTTCCCTTGTCCAAATTTGATGATATTTAGGTCAATATTAGTCCTCTCGAAAATATGAATTAAATGTAATCATAATCTCCATCAAATGAGATATCCAAAGTGGAATTTGGCCCTAGTTTAAAATTTTAACACTCCCTCTCAACTAGGGAGAATTCCACCTGCATCATGTCATGTGTATCCTATAATAAAATCATATCCAATATCAAGTATCTCATCATCACTTATCATTATTGTTCATCTCGATTCATCTCTTTCTTATTCCTGCTTATCTCTTGATTTTCCTTGCTCATATGCTAAAAATTATCAAATCTAAATGAATAATTTGACATCATAGGGGAGCTCAATCTACCACCATCTATCCATCGCGAAACCACTACTACCACCAAAAATATCTACTAGCAGGGATCCCAATGCTACCACTCAGGAAACATCAACAGGGAGCCAAATCTATGACCCACATCAACATCGGAGAGCTTAGCTCAATCTAGAACAAAATAGGGGAACTTAATCTCAACCTAGAACCTCATGGGGGAGCTAAACATCTAAAACTCCACATCGAGCAATAGGTGATATAAGGGAGAAAATATCAACCCATCCTATTGCCTAACGATCTTCCCAACAATGACCCTTATGAGTCATGCACTAGAACACTTGCATCATAATTCAAGCTTGGGTGAGATACCCGACTTACCAAAAGGTAAGGATCACATGCCTGAAGCCTCCTTAACCCAATTTCCAGATTGGGAGGGACAATCCCAACAAGCCCAACTTGTGTGTATGATGCCAACTATGGTATAATCTGCAAAGACGAGATAGGGGAGAAACATCTCCAACCATGCGGGTAATATATAGGGGATAAACATCTATGACCCTATTTTCAAAAGATCCCTCAACCTCAGGAGACCTCCATCTCAATTCCACACCTTGGGAGCTCAAACAGGAGACGAAGAGTTGGTTCAGTGTCCTTGATCAATGATGCTCTTTGTAGATCATTGTGCTCATATATGGTAATCATCATGTCTCAATAGAAGAAATATCCTATTCATATAGGACATCAAATCAAATATTATATTAGAACTATATATATATATATATCACAAAAAGGATACCTTGTTTAGCCTCCCTCTCATGGAGGTAGCAACCAAAAGCCTAAGCTTGTGTCGTATTGAAACCATGTCTCAATATATGAGATTTTCTTCTAATCATATCCCACTCATTGTTATAAAAATGTATTCCTATCATATCTAGAACCTTCTCAAACAACTCTCCAAATATCTTATTCATCCTACCTCACAGCTAGTCATGCTAGCAACTTCGTACTCAACCTCAGTTGTACTTAATTATACAAAATTATCATCTAAAATATAATGACATATCTCATAGTAAGGAATGTTACATAGTATTTTTTCACACCTCCCACACTTCCCTGTGACATACCCTGAAGTGCCCGAAAAATGACCATCATGTAGTGTACTCATTCAGATATGTAGCTCAGATCCTCCCTAAAACATTGATTAAAAAATTCTTTGAGCTTCCCCTGAAGGAAATGGCTCTAAATCCCTAATTTTAGAATCATCGCTCTTATGATACTGAAAACTGCGATGGTCGCTCGCTGCACTATACTAGCCCCATGATGCCATCACTGTGTTTTCTTGTATACTCGCGATGATCCATAAAAGGAAATTTTACCAAAGAGGATGAGGAGCTTTGTGATCTATAAGCTTCCAGAGCGACGAGTTGGAGGTTTTTCGGCATAAATTAGGTCGAGTTCTCCCAACTTGGAATTTTGGTCTTATCCCTATGAGCTACCTCCTTGATATGAGGGCCTTCTCCTATCTTTGGAGATATCTTAACTCCATTTCCCTAGCTATATATTCATCCTCTCCCTTTCCCAAATGGTTGGTCTTTGTCTATTTTCACCCTTATTCTAATATTGTGCCTATATGCTACTCATTTGGCTTGGAGAGCCTAGATTGGACTTGGACATTCATTCAAGGAGAACCTATTGACATCCAGGATTGGTTGTATGATTCCTTCTTTATTCTATTAATATACAACTACTAGTTCATTTTCCATAAAGTGTATGCTCATGTATCATTTATCTTAATGCTCCTTGATCTATTAAGTAGGTTACTTTTGAATATGCTATTTGTATTTGCATGCCTTATTGTGTCTTGATATCTAGTGCAGGTGTTTAAACACTTTGAGCAGCAGGACCGAGCCCGTGATGAAAGTGATTCAAGGTCTTCAACAAAGAAGAACGTGATAGCGTCATAACGAGTTATGCCATCTTATTTGTCTCTCATTTAAATTGTAACTTAGGAAAGAGTCCAGTAGATTTCCATGTAGATTGCTAGTCCCACTCATTGGGCTAGAGGGATCATCTCTTTCTGCAGAGAGGATTGCCTATAAAAGAAGGGAATGCACAAGTGTGATTATATCATCATATCATGATCCATATCAACATAATTACATTCATGCAGTCACATATCACATAATTAATATCTCAAATAAAAAATTGACTGTCCCATGCAAATATCTCGAAGGGTGTTTGGCAGAAAATCAATGTGTATGGAGCGAATCAATCATGAATTCATTCAAGTTCTATGTACACAATATATATATATATATATATATATATATATGCAGATATGTTTTCAAATGGAACATCAATACTTCAATCAAATGTCTATTTCCAAATTAGGTTCAATAATATCTCTTTATAACTTGAAATTCAATTGGAGTGACCAAGGATTTTCACTTCCACTTTCCAAAAACTCTTCAATAACTTCACAATATAGATTTTATTTTCCAAACTTCAGAAAGTGATTCATCATTCCATGGTTTATTATTTCGAGCTTTAAAAAGTATACCATTAGCATATAAATTCAAAGTCATACCTTGGACCCCTTTTGAAGTAGAGGTTTGGATGGGCGCATCTTCCTAATTTCACCAAATGACTGTTAATGCAGACATATTAGGGTTGGGGAGCTTGCTTCATACAACACTTTCTGCAAGCATAACATTTTCAATTTATAACTTCATCTATTGTCATGCCAACAAATTTTCATAAGTAATATCAAACCAAACTTCATCAATTCATCCTCATGATTATAATATAAATCATTTTTGTCACTAGATGCCAATGTATGTAGGTTCCATCCATTTATTGTGAGATTAATTCATATTGAATCACAAATATTTATACTCTAACCATTGTGCCAAGGAAAATGAGGCCAATACAAATATATTAGTCATTGGAAGTTACTATGCTCATATAGCACTGTCATCAAGGCAACTCATCAGATATCAAGTCAAAACCCTAATTTGTTATCACAATGAGTTCAATCAATCCATAACCCAAAAACATATGAAGCATCATGTAAATGTTCTAAAGCATACTTATGAACTATCAAACATCATGTCGTTGCTAATTAATCAACCAAATTTTGTCAAACTCTTGCAATCAAATGTCATATACTAGCTTCAATGATCAAATCAAAATAACATATTAATATGCATATTTCGGTCACCTGCAAACACAATTTTAGTAAATGCATTCAAATTATCAAGGAAAATATTCAAACTTCCCTTCTCATAGGACATTCTATTATCTGTTCCATGTCTGTAGGACTGTCATCCTTTAGGTGTAATTCTAATTTAATGCACAAAGCTTCACTTTTGTGACCTACAAGCATAACCACACCCATAGGCCTTCTTCCGTGTGGTTGAGAGGCTACAATTGCACCCTGTTGATGGTGATGGACCCACCAAAATTCAAGGGATCACCCAAATATGAAGCCCCAACTAGACCTCACACCATTTGGTGTGGGAGTCCCATCCAGTATGATGGCCCGATTACCATTGTCTTAAGGATTTTCCTCAATTCTTGCTTTTCAGCACAGGAGAGTGGTCTGTTTTGCCTTCGAGAAGTGAGGTTCACGTGCCTGGTGAATGTTAGTGTACTTGTTTCAATGATTATTTCACTGTATGGGGAGAGGGTGAAAGTGAGTCCCAAGTTGGTTGGGATGAAGTCCCAACTCAGCTAGGAACACAACACAATAAGACGTGCACAACTTCTAGAGGAGCATTCCACACGGATGCGAAAGTCACAACACACAAGGTAAGATAACATGTACAACACTCAATGGATGAGTCTGAATGAGTGCAACGGTTGTTACAACAAGCTTTATGTGAAAGGTTTGTCTGATATCCGGGGAGATAGCCACCGTGAGCGAGACACCATTAACAACATATAGAACACATTTCCATTAACATATTATGTATTACAACAAGTGAAATAGTTCAAGTGTTCAACATAGGTTAAAGAAATATGCATTACAAGTGTTCAAGATTAGTCTTACAATAGTCACAATACATGTTTGAAAACGTGTTGGCCTGTTAGCAGGATTCTAAATTAAGTGAAATTTCCAAGACACATCATTACACCATACATCACTAACCCTGTGAATGAGGCATCAGAGCCACTACTTACTCCTCAAAGAAAATATTACATACTCTCTTGGCTATGTGGGAGGAGATAAGGTGAAAATTCCTTTTCATGTACAAATGAGGACGGTATTTATAGCCAAGGGTGAAACTGACCCTTGTGGTTGTTCAACTACCCTCATAACTATTTGACTTCCATGATTTTCTGACTTTGCATGACTCTTTGTACAACAAGTGGGTCTCTTGGACTTCCACTTTACATTACATTGATTGACAACATAGCCTATAGTAGAGATGTGGGTGACACGACTCATGACATGACTCGACATGACAGGGCTGGTACATTCGTGTTGCTACTAGATTGTATGTCGAGCTACAGTGCTACTAGGTGGTGGATGTATTCATGGTGTATCACACCTTCACCTCCACATGGAAAAGTGTGCGGATTCTTTGATGATCTTTAGTTCACTTGATGATGCTTTGGCACGTTGTTCCTTGCTTGCATGTTGGAAGGCTTGATAGGCTCATCTATTCGTGAAAGGTGAATTTTCATCCGTTCATCCATTTGTGAGCACATCTTGCATGTTTTATCATCCGTCTGTCTATGAAAACATCATTGCATGATCATTTGTTCGCCATCACATCTCTTTACATGCATCGTTCATTCTTCTGTTGGTGAACATGTCCTTTTGCATGTGCTCCCTTCGTTCATCCCTTTCATTGTCAAACCATGTTTTCTAGTGTACCTGTGCCTTCAGTCACTCATGACGAGATGACATCAAATCTAAAAACCTCCTAGTCTACCCTGACACATGATAATTTCAGATGCAAGTGACTAGGAGAGGAAGAAAGGTTACGAAGCGGGATGATGGCTCAAGCACTACTAATGAAAATTGTGAAAGAGTCACTGAGTGATGACGATGGGCAATCCAAGTCGACAGTGAATTTCTACGAGGTTTGGCTCGGTTGGAAGGAAAATTTGCACAAATTTTGGGAGGGATAGTCCGGGCTATAGGAAGGAAGGGTAGGTAGAGTATGCACAATTTCCGGAATGAGCAGGCAGCAGGGGCTAGAAGGCCAAATTTGCACAATTTTCTGGAGGAACAGGGGGAGTTGCAAGGAGGATGAGTAGGCAGAAATTGACAGTTTTCGGGAGGAACTGGTCAGGAGCTTGACAGTCAAAACTGTACAATTCCTAGAGGGAACTAGCAGTTGGCTATTGGGTCACTAGCAATAGAAACTGCACAATTCCCAAGGGGAACCTGGAGTCAGTTGCTGGGAGCTTGGCAGCAGAAACTACACAATTCATAAGGGAACTGGCAATCTGCTACTAGGAGTTGCTGGTGAGGAAAACTAAACCGAGGCAGACGGGCCGACCTACTGATCATCTCTGCATAATTTCTGAGTTGAGTGGACTGTTTTTGAGTAGAAGGCTTGCTCATGAAAACTGCGTAATTTCCTAGATGCGTAGTCGATCGACTGTCGGGAGGACTGACTGGGAAAACTGCACAATTTTCTGAGGGAGATAGGGACGAGAACTTAGTGTCTGTCTAGCCTGTCTGTGCAATTTCCTCAGTTAGTAGAGTGGGTAAGGTCAGTAGCGTCTATGAAAATTTTAAGGGGAGTCAACCCCGGGTGGTTGTCAGGTCTGACTATCTGGTGGTCAGCATGAAAGTTGATTGGATTTATTGCAATAAGCGCAACTTGGAAATACTTGCTTGGTTCTTCTACACTCTTCTGAGTGACAGTCGATTGATTCGATGACGAGGTGATGGTCTGGATGTCAGAGGGGAGTCTGGTCGTTAGAACTTCAAAAAAATGACTAAGTGTGTGAACGATCGAAAGAAGCATAAGTGATCATGCAAACACACACTCACATGACTTGATGACGAAACGACCCAAAACATCTGGACACACATGTTCAACATCACTGACTGATGGTGCAAGCGAGAAGAGTGACACTCGTGATTGATTGTTGATCGATCATGATAGAGCTTGTACAATAGTGAATGTGACTCCATGTGTGAGTGCAACAAATTCTTTCACAGCGAACACAACAAGTACAGACGAAGCAAAGATTTTGAAAATAACCAGAACATGGTCACAAACATGACTTAGACACCAACATACAGAAACTTGGCTGAAATTAACAAGAAAGGCAGATGCAAAGAATCCCACGGGCTCACGGAGTGAACCTGAGGGTTTGTAGTCATCAAGCGAAACTCCCAAGGGAGGCTCCGAAATTAGGTGCAAGCCAAAATTTTGGAGGGTGGTTGTAGCTGCTACAACACTTGGCGACACACTAGTAGAACTCCAGCTTCTCTATTTTGGTTCATTGCTAGCACAGGGCTTTGGTCATTTAGGGAGTATTGAATCACTACACGAGTTACCTCAGCTTCCCCACTTACCCCATGGACATACATGGTTCACCCTTTGCCAAATCAGTAAAACAAAATCAGAAGTTCAACTTAGATCTCAGTGTTTCGAATACAGGAAGGGTAGTTTATCTAGCGAGTTGAATATTTTCAGAGTATAAGTTTTCATCTGTAGTGTTGCTCTGCTACCATGAGGCTTGGATAGTACCTCGGCAGAGTCACGCAGGAACAAACACATTGCTCCAGTGCTAGCAAGCTTGGTCAGTACCCAGGTGGAGTTTCATGCTTCACCTCTCTACGCAGCAAGCCTTTCTCTTCTTTTGCCTTTGTATTTTAAAGAGGACTGTGCATAGGCACTTATTTATTTTTGGGGTGGAAGAGGGATCCTAACACATTGAGAGAAGAACAAGTTGTTCCTTCAGAGAAGACTGTAAGACCTCTAACATAGGTTTGCTCATTTGGATTTTCCCCTTCTTTATTTCTACTAGTTGGATGAGCTTGAACACACAGATCAGAAGGCCGAGTATAGGCATGGGGCCTCCCAGTGTGGACAGAGGTTCATAGTCAGACCAAAACTTCCCTTACATATGGCTCGTATTTTCCATTAAGAATTCATCAGTCGAAGGTTATAACCAAGCACAGAGAAGATAGACACAAGACTGGCCAAGTGTTGCAGTACCACAAGTCTCTTCAAATTTAAGCCACATACTCTATTCAAAAGTCAGAACGTAGTATTTGGCATTGCTTATTTTTGGAAACAAAAATAGTAATATACGAAGCAAACAAAACAAACGTAAACAAAAATAGTAAGAAGAATCAAACAAAGTAAAAACAAAGATAATAAGAAAAGCAAAGAAGATGAAAACAACAAGAAACAAGTAGACTATGTACATGGCACGGGTGCGGCCCAACCTACTGGAAGTAATGCTTGAGATCTTGGCCGTTGACAGGAAGATTTTGAACCCTCCCATCAAGTGATCGCATATGATATGTGTGTGGGACAAGATTCTCATGGACCAGTGTAAGTCCATTGGGATTTTCTACTGGAACTTGGTAGCATTCGAAAAAACCTTTAAGTGAAGACAACACCACTGCTTCAGGTACTGCGTGCAACACAGGCTTAGATGATGGCACGGGGTAGTTGTTTTTATTTCGAGAATGGTTCAAGTTCCTGAAATCAATGCATAAGCAGATTTTCACAGATTTATAGTGTGCAAAATTTAAATTAGAAACCCAAGTATGACAACGAAATTTGCAAGTAACCCAAACATCCAACAATTTAGTCAATTCTTTATGTATAAGGAGTTCAAACGACATATGTGCTCTACCTGGCTTTTGCTGCAATGGTTTGTCTCCTCCTTTACCTGTAATATCATTTTGGGTTATTCATGTGTCGTATGTACTCAGGTCGTCATCTACCCTCATGGACACATCCCGGTATTGTTTGATCATGCGGTCAAAAGCTGACCACTGTTGTGGCGCGCCGTTTGTACCAAGACTGATCATCTTCGGATTGTGATTGGTCCCCAGGTTGCTTTATTCATTTGTAGTGGTGAGCTTGTGGGTTTTGTTGTTTCTTGGTCCTTAACCAAAGTTCCGCAATCATAGAGCTTGTTGATAGAACCCAACCCCTCAGGGACAGGGTTGCATTTCTTGCCCTCAGCTACAGTTTTCGAAGATTGCTCGTGCTTACCTTCATCAATTATTCTGTGATGTAAAGTATCAACATTGTTCGTGGAGTGTAGTATTACTTTGAGTGCGACCATGTTGAGGCTGAGGGTTCTTGGTAATCCCAACACAAGTGCTTTGATCTCAACGATGTTGTTTGTGCATTTGAACTTCAAGCAACCTGAAATCATGCATTTTCTATTGTTTTGGGTGAATGAGCTATACCCGATCCTTGAGCCATCATATATCTTTGATTTGTCAAAATCCATGGCCCACAACTTGTTTATACATGGACCGTTTGACATGCTTGTACTGTTGCTACTACTAGTGCTACTATTGGTACAATGAATTGTACATGTTTCATTACCATCAGTTGGGCAAGGAAGGAGTCCCAACTATGTGCCTAATGAGGTTGGAGCTGGCCATGTAGGATAACACTCCAATGTTGTTTCCAGAAGACAGTCACCAAACATGAGTTTTGCGAAGGCCAATGACTCGTTATATCCATTAAGGGGAGTGACATTATGTTTCATATGCCTCTTGGATAACACCTGGATTTGGTTGCATTTTCCCTTGTACGGAAGCCACATGTGAGACAAGTCTGTAGAAAAATATCCATCTAGCTTGCTAGACCAGTCTCTGTTGAGTAATAGACCATATGCTTTCGATATTTCCATAACAACTATGTTGATGCATTGGTGGACTCGAATGTCATGAGATATTCATATGATCATGTCTCGTAGTTCACCAATGACTGGTACTGATGTTCGATCAAGTTGGATGATTTTCATAGATGTCTCGCTCCATTGCACATTGATCTCCTAGTGATGGAGAGGAGCATGAGATTGGCTTCCGGGCTAGAATCAACCAAGCAATTGTGAACATTTTAGTTAAAAACTTCGAATGAAAGTAGGAATGGAGGGCAACCTAAGTTTTCTTCTTTCATCCGGAGTATATTGAGCATAGTGAAAAGTGATTCGGGAAGTGTGCTTGCTCCCTTACCAGTAGAGGTTACATTGTCCGTTGTTGTCTATCCTAATGCACGCAACAGGATATCTTGTTGACTCTAGACCTTGGCTAACTCAAACAAAATGATGTTTGCTCAAGTTTTCTTCATGTCATCAACAATGTTGTAGTCCAGAGGTGGTAGACTCACCATGGTGTTTGGGATGCAACAAATGTTCATGTTGTCCAGTGGAGTGTTTTGAAACTTGCTTCTCATGGATGTACTCTTATCCACCGCTGTCTTCCCAAACTTGCTTTGTTTTTTCTTCTTTGGGGAGGTTGGTGGCTCGACCTTCTTCATCAACAGTCTCACCTTCTCTTACATTTCCCCAAGTGTAGGGGGAGCCACTTTACTCCTAAGATTCTAACAATAATTTTGCTTTTGGGGATACTTCTCGGTGTTCTTCATTGACATTACCTGCGACCACTGATATGTGTTCACCACATGCCCAGAACTTGATGTTTCATCAAGTGCAACCTCTTCGTCATCATCAGTGCCTTTTGGCTGCTATTGCATATTGCTTTCTGCATCGAGTGTATGACTATAGACAAAGCTAATGACTCACTTCCAATCCAAACAAGAGTTCTCAAGGTGATGTTCTTCGTGGAAGGAAAAAAACTTAGGATCTGCGTAGTGTTCGAGTTGGAACACAGGCTTCTTCGTAGTTTTTGAAGTGAACTGGTTGCTGCTTGATGAACCACTCAATGAGCTATTTGCCTGTCTTTGTCTGGGCGGATGGTTGCTTGTATATGTGTCTGTTTTCTATTGCTTGAGCTTGGACACTTCCATGGTCAAGTTCTTGACAAGGCAAGTGAGGATCTCAATATTGGTTGATTCCTTGTCTCTTCCCTTGCTCTTCATTGCTTGGGGCTTCCTGCTCGCATCCTTGGATTCCTTCATTGATTCATCATCCTTGATGACTCTGATCATGCACAAGTATTTCTCAACAACAATAACATCTTCACAACTTTCCAAGAGGCTTGGTTTCGTAGATTGATTAGCAAACTGCACAATGCTGGTTGGCAGTGCAGAGGTGTAGTAATCAACAATGATGGAGTCATGAAGTTTAGTGTCCACTGCAAACTTATTCAGAATACGCGTAAAGCTTTGATTGAAGTCTTTCAATTTTTATTTTCCATCCATCTTTAGGCTTCCCAACTCTTTGAGTAGCATGGATGGGGTTTTGTCGTCAGCAAACTTCTCAAGGAATATGTGTTTGAATGCACCCTAGTTCTATATAGAGTTCAGTGGAAGGCTATGATACCATGCAGTTGCGTGACCATCCAAGGTATATGGGAACAATCTACATGTTACGTCATCAAACCATACCTAAAGTGTATGTAGCTATAGGTAGAATTTGTCTAAGTGCTCTTCTGCCTTCACCATACTGTCAGGGTTGAACTTGATGTTCATCCTCTCTGCTTGCTTTGACATCATATGAAGAATAGCTAGGAGAGTCAATGGTCCCTGAGTCATCCATTCAAGATTTGGGTCAGCCATATCTTCTTCTTCTTCCCCCTCTTCCTCTCTTTCAGAGTATGATGGTTCTGACTCTGATTCTTTCATTCGTCTCCACCTCTGCCTCCTCCGCTACCTTCCCCCATGCCTCTCGTACCAGAGTCTAATCCCAATATCACAAGAATGTATTTTTCACCTTGCTGGAAGACCGAAGGTTCCTCTCCATCTTCAATAACTTATGTCAAACCTTCAAGTGTGGCAAGGACTGCTTCTTCCACTGATGATACAACAATTCCTGTGGGAGTGGCTTTTGACTTCCTTGATGCATATGGAAGATGTTGTATGCCTGGGATAATTTCGACTGCTTTCATGATCTAGCGAGTAATGGGATGGACGAAGCGAAGTTGTTGATACAAAATATCGTGTTCAATCCTGGGACATGAGGAGTAACCAACTACAGAGTTGTGTGTAGGTGAGAGGGAGTGCAAGTTACTACCTTGACCAGATGGTTGATGAATGAGTGTGAGGGGATGTTCAACCATATACAACTAGTTTCCCTCCTTCTAGAACTAGAAATGTTGAAAGTTCTAAACCTGCCAACATTCTGGGGATCACCCCGGTACGAAGTCCCAACTAGACCTCACACTGTTTGGTGTGGGAGTCCCATTCAGTATGATGGCCTGGTTTCCATTGTCTTAAGGATTTGCCTCAACTCTTTCTTGTCAGCATAGGAGAGTGGTCTTATTTGTATTTAAGAAGTGAGGTTCATGTGCCTAGTGAATGCTAGTATACTTGTGTCAATGGTTCTTTCACTATAAGGGGAGAGGGTGAGAGTGAGTCCCAAGTTGGTTGGGAAGAAGTCCCAACTCGGTTAGGAACACACAACATAACATGACGTGCACAGCTTCCGGAGGAGCAATCCACACAGATGCGGAAGTCACAACACACAAGGTAAGATAACATGTACAACACTCAACAGATGAGTCCAAACAAATGCAATGGTTGTCACAACAAGCTTTATGTCAAAGGTTTGTTTGATGTCTAGGAAGATAGCCACCATGGGTGAGACAACGTTAACGACATATACAACACATTTCCATTAACATATTATGTATTACAACAAGTGAAATAGTTTAAGTGTTCAACACAGGTTAAAGAAAAATGCATTACAAGTGTTCAATATTAGTCTTACAATAGTTACAATACATGTGTGAAAACATGGTGGCCTGTTAGCAGGCTTCTAAATTAAGCAAAAGTTCCAAGACACATCGTTACACCATACATCACTAACCCAGTGAGCGGGGCGTTGGAGCCACTACTTTCTCCTCAAAGAAAAGATTACATACTCTCTTGGCTATGTGGGAGGAGCTGAGGTGAAAAGTCCTTTTCATGTACAGATGAGGGGGTATTTATAGCCAAGGGTGAAACTGACTCTTGTGGTTGTTCGACTACCCTCATGATTGTTTGACTTCCATGACTTTTCGACTTTACATAACTCTTTTTACAACAAGTGGGTCTCTTGGACTTCCACGTTACATTACATTGATTGACAACATAACCCATAACAGAGATGTGGGTGACATGACTCATGACATGACTCGACATGACAGTGTTGGTACCTTCGTGATGCTATTGGAGTGCATGTCGAGATACAATGTTGCTAGGTGGTGGATGTCTTCATGGTGTAGCATAGCTTCACCTCCGCATGGCAAAGTGCGCAGAGTATTCAATGGTCTTTGGTTTGCTTGATGATGCTTTGGCACATTGTTCCTTGCTTGCATGTAGGAAGGCTTGACAGGCTCATCTGTTCGAGAGAGGTGAATGTTCATTCATTTGTCCATCCATGAGCACATCTTGCATGTTCTCTCGTACATTTGTCCGCAAACACATCTTTCCATGATCATCCATTCGCGAGCACATCTCTTCGCATGAATCATTTGTTCATCCATCAGTGAACACGTCCTTCTGCATGTTCTCCCTTCATTCATCCCTTTCATTGTCGCACCATGTTTTCTAGTGTACCTGTGCTTGCAATCACTCATAATGAGATGACATCAATTCCAAAAACCTCCTAGTCTACAATGAAACATGATCATTTCGAATGCAAGTGACTGGGAGAGGCAGCAAGGTTACAAAGCGGGATGATGGATCCAGGCACTGCTGATGAAAACTATGCAAGAGCCACTGAGTGATGAAGATGGGAAATCCAAGTCGATAGTGGTTGTCTGCAAGGTCTAGCTTGGCTGGAAGGAAAAATTGTGCAAATTTTGGGAGGGAAAGTTCAGGCCATAGGAAGGAAAGGTAGGAAGAATCTGCGTAGTTTATGGAATGAATGTGTAGCAAGGGATGGAAGGAAAAATTTGCTCAATTTAATGGAGGAACGGGCTAGGATGCAAGGAGGATCAGTAGGCATAAATTGCGTAGTGTTTGAGAGGAACTAGCTGGGAGCCTAGTAGTCAAAACTGCACAATTCCCAGAGGGAACTTGCAGTTGGTTGTTGGGAAACTAGTAGCAAAAACTACACAATTCCCAAGGGGAATTGGTAGTCGGTTTCTGGGAGCTTGGCAGTAGAAACTGCACAATTCTTAGAGGGAACTATAAGTCTGATGCTAGAAGCTACTGGCGAGGAAAACAACATTGAGGTGCATAGGCCAGCCTGCTGATCATCTCTACGCAATTTCTGAGCTGGGCAGACTGTTGTCTAGCAGAAGGCTTACCCATGAAAACTGCACAATTTCTTGGATGAGCAGTCAGACAACTGTCGAGAGGACTAACTAGGAAAACTATGCAATTTTTTGAGGGAGATAGGGATGGGAACTTAGTGTCTGTTTGGCTTGTCTGCACAATTTCCTCAGTCATTCGAGTGGGAAAGTTTAGTAGCCTCTGTGCAAATTTTGAGGGGAGTCAGTCCTGGGGTGGCTTTCGAGTACGACGATCTAGTGGTCATCATGAAAGTTGATTGATTTGTGATCAGGACAACCTGGAAATACTTTCTTGGTGCTTCTACATTGTTCTGGGTGACAGCCAATCAAGTTAATGGCAGGGTGATGGTCTAGTTTTCAGAGGGGAGTCCGGTCGTCAGAACTTTAGAAAAATGACTAAGTGTGTGAATGATTGAAAGAAGCATAATTTATCATGCAAACACACACTCACATGACTCGATGACAAAACAACCCAAAACATATAGAAACACATGTTCAACATGTTTGACCAACGGTGCATGCAACAAGCACGACACTTGTGATTGATCGTTGATTGATTGTGATGATGCTTGTGCGACAGTGAATGTGACTCCGTGTGTGAGTGTGATTCCGTGTGTGAGTGCAACAGATGCTTTCATAACTAACACAATAAGTACACACGAATTGAAGACTTTGGACATAACCAAAACATGGTCGCGAGCATGAATTAGACACCAACATGCAGAAACTTGGGTGAAATGAACAAGCAAGGCAGATGCAAAGACTCCCACGAGCTCACGGAGTGAACCTAAGGGTTTGTAGTCATCAAGTGAAACTCCCAAGGGAGGGTCCGAAATTAGGTGTAGGCCAAAATTTTAGAGGGTGGTTGTAGCCGCTACAACACACCCTTAGGCTTCCTTCCATGCGATTGAGGCTTAGAGTAAGGAAAACTCTTTCTTCTTAGAATAGAAATTTGCTGCAGACCAACAATATTAGATATTTTTCTATTCATCTCCATAAATATTACTTCAAAAATAAATAATCTTCTATACATATAATGCAAATGATAATAGGTGTGGGGATATTATGGAGATATTCTCCCTCGAAATGAGCAACCCCTTCAACCATTATTATTCACGTCATCAATCTATCTATAATATTGTCATGCATCAACAAAACTGTGAGATCATAAAGTCAAGCTATATCATGTTTTAAAACATATATCCATCATGGTCATAAAATGTTCGCATCAACTACTTCATCATTACATCATGGCCTCAATATTTCATCAAGGGTTAGTGTCAAATAGATAATAGCAGTATACTTCAAGAATCATGATCACAACATCACTTCTTTGTCACATAACTCAATCCATCAAGTCAAGCCATTGAATTTTACCATATACCATAATTCCTAAACTCATCAAAACTTAACCATGGGCAACAAAAAGATCCTGAATATCAATCTCATTGTTACCATTCTATCATCATGGTTATCATGCTTATCATAAGAATTAATAATAGTACCATGTTACCATCTATTAGATTCAAGGTGCTAGCCTTATTTATGGGATCAAGATATCCAAAATGATAGATGTTATATAAACATAAAGTATATCAATATATCAAATATCAATATTAAGTAGCTTCATAGAATCAAGAAGTTCATTATGTCTAAAGGGTGAGATAATTGTTCACTACCAATTGTGTCATTTTATCATAGGTATCATGAACCAAACTTCATTTCATATGTATTCATGAGCCATATGTGAAGGCTATATACTCAACATGTCTTAGGGCTTACCTTTCCATCCAATATTGTAGTTGAGACATAACATTGAACCAATACACCATACATACATTGTAGTATTTAGATACCTATGCACCTCCTTATTTGACATTGGTAGTGGGAGCACTTTTTCAGCTTCTTTGTAATGGGAAATTGTAGGTCTTCACTTCTTGCACTAGAGATATTTATTGCATCTCAGATGATCCTCTAGAAGGATCCACTTATCATATCTCATCAAGAAGTAAGAAGTATCCAAATACTCACATATACATGCAAGAATTATAAGTAATAAAAAACAAATAATCAGATCAATAAGCATAAACAAGAGTAAAGACATAAAGGAGCACCATAAATCTAAAAGTACTTATCTTCAATGAGAGGTAATCATCTCCCTCTTGAACCAGCCTTCAAGAGCCATGACTATCCATTGAACATATAACATTGATGCCTTCAATATATTTACCAACTTCATCAACAACCAAGCCTAATAGAGACTATCCCATCTAGGGGTTCAAATATTCACATTGATCATGATAGGGTCTCTATATCAAATATTTTCCATAAAACTCGGTTTCTTCCAAACCCTAACCTCATAATATCCATCAAACCCTAATACAAAAATTTCACAGGGTTACCTTAAAACCCTAGTATTCTTTTAGGTCTCTGCCATTCTCTTGCTTCCATCAATGGTTCCTTCATAGGGGTCATATTCAATGACTTTTCTTCAACCCAACTCTGGTACCATGTTAATTTTTCTTAGGGATATATTGTTATTTTATTTGATAATTTCATTCGTACATTAAATTCACCCCATAACATCTTAACATTATTCATATTTACATGGTTGTTCAACAACATATGCAACTATATAGAAAGAACTATATCATCATCATCAATGCAGTGGAACATGAAGGAATAATAAAAGAAAACCATTCACACATAGAGACACTAGGATTGGTCAAAGACTAGGGAAGAACCCACTATAGGAAAAACCATTTCAATTCTTCTTATTATTACATTGTCACTAAATTATTCAACAAAAGAGAGTACAATTATTCATAACTTCATCCATACAATTATCTAGTAAAAATAAACTAAACAACGTCCATGAGATGAACCTAATAATGCTAATAATCAAAACCAAACTTCAGAATCTTGCAATCAATTTTCACTGTCTGCGATCAATTGTTGAACCCTACAGTCAACGAGCAAAATTTGTGGTCAACTAAAAAGCCAAACCCTAGTTTTCGGTCACATGGAGGACATGTTATGTGTGTGACTGAAAAGCTTTAGTCACATAGATGATTCAGACAACATGTGACTATAGCCAATATTTCTCTGTTTCATGCCTGCAACTGAGACCTAAAACCATAATCCAAACATGTGAGCTTTGGACCCTGCATTTTGACCTTCGTGCGAACCCATTCCTCTATGGATCTGCCTCAGACCTATGTGAGCCAAAATAAAGAAAGAGAATAGAAGAATGTCTCATGTTTTTTCCAAATTAGTTTAAGGTCACTTGTATTTATATCCTTCCAAGGGTGTCCAATTTTCTTAGATGCCGACTTGTTCAAATATGCACATGTGGGCTAATAATTCAAAAATACACTTTCTCTTATCCAAATTTGATGATATTTAGGTCGATTTTTGTCCTCTAAAAAATAGGAATTCAATGAAATTATCATCTCCATCAAATGAGTTGTCCAAATTGGAATTTGGCCCTAGTTTCCAATTTTAATAGTAAATAATATATTACTTGGCACAAATTCTCAATTTGATACATAACCAATTTCAAACTTTATCACTTCAGTTAAATATCATGTTATAGGAATTGATTTAATCCAAATGAAAAGAGAGTTAAAGAATTATAGAATGCAGACTTCAACATGATATTGAATTGGTTTTAGGTCCGAGTCTTATATGAAAATATTTCTTATGAATAAAAGTGCACAACTCCTCTTTATTAAACACTTATGCACACAATCATAAACACAACATATATCATGACGCATATAAAAAAAAATATAATGCTATATGAAATAAAATAAGTACTTGTTGATGGTGCTAGACCCACCAACATGTCAGGGGATATCCCCGATAAGAAGTCCCAACTAGACCTTAGAACGTTTAGTGTAGGAGTCCCAATAGTGGGTAGTGTGGTATCACCTTGACCGCAGTTGCGTGCAGAGGTGAGTAAGATGTACTTGTTGGTAGCAAGGGTGTGACATTGGTAGCAAGTCAAGGAAGGTGCATGAGATGCTCTAACACATGGAATGGGGGTATGAGCGCGTCCCTTAGAAACCTGTGGTATCATGTAGCTTGAAAGGGAACACACGAACAACAAGAAATCACAAGTTGGAAAGCAAGTTAGACGACGATCCAAAGTGATGGTTATACCAACAACACATTTCAATAAGATTCATAAAAACATATACAGAAAAGTCCATACATACATGCGTAAATAAAAACTACATATATCATTAGAGTAACCAAGACAATTGAACTACAATAACAACATATGCATGAAACGTGTTGGTTCTTTTATATTAATAAAGTGAAATATCCAATCATACATACAACCATGGCCAACCACTAGTCTCGACAGCAGAATGTTACAGTCACTGCCACCTACTCATTATAATACACTCCAAGCTTTCTCTAAGATACACCTATAGAAAGCTTGGCTCCAAAAAAGCCTGTACAACGGGTTATGAGGTTCTATAAATAGCAAAGGGTGGGGTGACCATTGACATTCCCCTTTGTGACTCTTCACCTACCCTCATGACTCTTCAACTACTACATGGCTGTTACATTATACTATCGACCTTTAGTCTTTCACTTTTACAAGATGTTACATTACAATCTGCACAGGTGCCCATGTGAGACAAAATAGGCTTGAGTAAACCATGCAAGATATCACTAAGACTCGGAAAGCTATGAGAAGACCAACTCTTCGATATTCTCGCGATGATCGATGGTGGTGAACTCATGCCAAGCTTGGTAGTCTGTTATGGTGTCTGCATGCTCAATGGTGACATACTGCTAAAAGTGAACTCTTGCCTCTATTACATCCAAGTACACTGATTTGGCACCTCTATCCAACTCATCTGATAACATACACATCATAGTCTTGAGTTCCGTTGAACCAACAACATACTGATGCATAGTGTCTATACTGATCTCCAAGTATGTGTTGGTGGTTGCGTGCATCAAATAATCAAAGTACATGTCTAGCTCCAACCAGAATTGGTTCTTTGACTTTGCCTCGGTGAGTGTGTCGATGGATGGGATCATGTGCATGCGCACAATGACATCCATGCTTCTGAACAACCGTGCATGTGAAGCCTGCAAACTGGTGATGAGCTGCGGGAGTTCCTCATAGTTCCAAATCTAACTCCAGATGCATGCCTTCAACTATATCACCTTTGGCTTCATCATCTTTGACAAGTGTAATGGGTCTCCTTTGTACATCATTTTCCATGTTTGCATGTGATCAAAAATAATGTGTAGATTTGACAAGATGCATGCCTCCTAGCACAGTGCTGCTGCTAACCATTGGGATGGAAAATTGACTTATGCATGGTGATGAATCTAGAATACAACGTTTGCATGACTGTCTCAAGAGATGATACTTCATTCAATATTGTCCTCATCAAATTTGCTTTGGCAGATGTTGTAACTTGTTCTCCTCCCTGCTTGGCCACTTGTAACTCCTTAGCCATGCGCTTGTTCTATGCTATCAAGAATCGAACACTCGAGTTGTTGGCTTCGGGATATGCTTTGGTAGCATTGATCAATGTTGCTGGATGCTTGCACAAATTGGATATGATCATTTTTTCTTCAAACTGCGTAGGAGATATGTGAACATTCAGAGTGGGCACTCTGTGTGATTGCACAACTCTATGTTGTGACTTGTCGAATGATATGGTGTGCATCTCCGCTTATGAATTGTCTTCAAGGATCTATCTGTCTCCTTGATCGCTTAGGACTTGCTTTGCTTCCGAATCTGGTGAAGCCAGTGGGGTGACCTCTTGGTTTTGAGGCATGAGGTCAATATCCTAATCTGACTCTGGCTGAATCATATTCGTGTCCATCTGCTCTAGCATATATTCAATCTCTTGAGCTAAGTCCTGCTCCTACTACATCTCACCTTGTCTTCTTTTTTCTAATTGCTCAAATGAGTCTATAACCTATATGAGTGTAGTTTAATGAATTTGTGCATTATGCACCTCCTACTGTACTTGTTCCTGCTACGCTTCCTTCTCTCTTCTACGCAGCTCCTATTCTTCCCTGATTCGCCGCTTCAACTCTTGCAACTCCTTTTATGTTTCCTCCACCCTCTATTTCTCTCTTAGCATTTGCATGATCCTCTTTTCACGTGGTTGCCTCTTAGCCTCAATCTCCAAATCCGATTTCGACAAAAGTGGATCTGCTGTGAACTTGCAACTTTTTTCTGCCTCTGCGCTGTCAACAACCTTTCTCTTTCCTTTGTCATGTGTAGGTTTGCTACCCTCTGGTGCTGCTAATGATGCTACTCTCTGAGATGTTGCTTCCCTCTGCTTTGCTAACCACTCTACAACTATGTTGACCATTTCATTGAGCTTGGAGAAGTGATAGTAGTATCTCCATGGGTCCTCCTCAGGCCAGTGACATGCCCCATGAATCCAAGTATGTTGCACTCTTATACAGTGGTCCTTCACTAAGCAATGCGGGTCATACGGATTGAAACTTTTGGTGTCGAAGGTGAACATTTTGAATTCCTCCGTCTTGGCCTTAACATGCTTGAGATTCCATATCTCATACAACCCAAACCGGAAAGGAAGAGCGGGTCAAGGTGCGTTCTTCTTCTTGTACAGTCTCGTTGACAACCTTGTCGAGATGTGATATGACACCTCTTGCATGATGAGCTTGTCCATGGAAAACTTCAGTAAAACATGTGGAGCCTTCTTCATGTTGTACATTCATAGGAAGGTGCCAAGGGGTGAGGCATAAAAATATGCTATGCCGATCAATGCCTCCATTGATACCTGCGACATGCAAGGTGGATCCTCCACAAATATCATTTTGTACATCAGGGTGAAAAAGTGGTATGACAACTATATGATATCTCCACAGAAGCTGCATTTGGAGAACAATATGCAATAAGTGTGCACAGAGGTTTCCGAAGGTGTCCATGCCCAACCCAAGCTTGAGAACTACTGATGGGAAGAGAATACATCTAGAATATAAGCGTACATGTATATCTTCACTTGTTGACCCTTGGGCATATGTCGGGCTTCTCTCACATATTTCTTCAACCTGAGAGGCAACACGTTGGACTAGTTGCAAGGTCTTCCTTTACTGGACATTTGGTCCAACGCAATCACCCAACTCAGTGGGAAGGTCTCTGTGCTCTCTTGGCCGTATAAGTAGCATGAAAATATGACCAAGTATTAATATGCATTTTGCATTATCATCATCTTGTAAGCATGGTTTGGTTTTTTCCTAAACTTTGCTAGCTCTTTCGCCCAGCTCTTCAAGATATCTCTTAAGTTTTCACTATTGTTGCGTCTGCTGAAGGGTTTCTCCATTTTGATCACTAGATGTGGCAAGTGATACATTTCCTGAAAGTCCTCCCCCCTGAAGGTAGAAATTTGTGTTCCACTGGCATTTCTCAACAAAATTGTCTCACGATCAGTATGTGAGACAATCCATTAGATCACGTCCACGCATAGAAATGTAGGATACCTACATGCAATCTGATACAAGACAAACTTGTGAATGTTGACATAGACCCTGCAGTCTTCTAGATTTTCCTCAAATGTGCCTGAGAATGTATCATTGATGTCTTCCATTTCATCTTGATATCTTTATCTATGAATAGTGTGTTGTCTTAGTAGATAGACAATCTCATAGACACTTGTTCGACTGCATTTCCAGTTGCCCTCTCGACGATGTCCTTTGACCTTGCCCTCTTAGAGGCCTACCTGAAGTGCTAAGAGATGGATCAAACCTTGTGATACATGGAGACATAAAAACACTCATGGCAAGAAATCTATCAGTTGAAAACCAAAAGAAACTTGAGGACTAACATGCAACATACCCTGGTGACTGACTGAGAAGATTGCACAATTTTCACTAGGAGGCTGGGAGACTGACTATCAAAACTGTGCAAGGCACAGTTCGGGCTATCAGAAGGATGAATGACTATTGGAACTATGCAATGCACATTCCAACATGGCCTGTTGAGGACTAAAATTGCGTAATGCGTAGTTTCATTCAACAATGACATGCAAACCCAGTAACTGCATTACGCAATTTCTAGGGCCAATAAGGTACTACCTCCTAGAATTTCACAAATCAATCCTAGAGGGAAATGTTGGGCCATGTTTTCATAGTTTCTAGAGGGAAGGCAGAGCCTTCACTCTCAGAAATGTGCATTTCTAGCTGGGCAAGGCAATGTCTAGGCTAGGGCAGCCCAGACCCACCGATGGGCGATTGAAAACATGAAAAGTTTTGAATGGATGTTAAAGCTGAAAGAAAACAAGAGTGAATGATCATGCATGCGATTAGTGAGTGCGAGATTTAGAAAATGGGAAATCAAGCATGTGTGTGAATCGAGTCACTGCAATGATGACCCTCAGTGCAGAAATAGTGTCATGCATGTGACAATAGTCAGATGCAATGAAAACTTGAAATAGTGCTTCTATAAGCTAACATGCATTAAAATGGAAACAAGCATTCAACAAAAGCAAGAAAACAACATTCATACAAAGAAAAATGCAAAAAGCGATATTAAAGAATCAAAATACATGAAAAATAGACTTACCCAGAAAAAGATGAACTGAATGTGTTGAATGCTCCTAGATGCGATGTGGGATGTTAGAGCTCCAAGATCGATGTGAGTAATGATCTTTGCAACATCAAATAAATAAGTTTGATAAGGATGAGGCTTATGAAGTGAATGCTACAAACCTAGGGAAAAGGAACACTTGACAGGAAGTTTCTAAAATGGTCTTTGCATGTAACCTCCAACTGCTAAAAATAGATCCCTAAAATCGAGGGATGTTTTTTGCTTTTTTTTTTTCTTTTTTGGGAAAAGCAAGCCATGCATGCAAATCAAGATTTCTTAGTCTTGGAGGGTACTGATCAATCTGGGGGCACATGCAATAGTTTTCAAGCCTGTAAATAACAATTGCACAGTTTCTAGGTTAAGAAAGACTAGTTGTCCCTCATGCATTGCGCAATTTCTATACTAAAGCCCTAGCTGTCTGTTAGGATTGCGCAATTTTTGAGCTGAAGCCCAGTGTTGGGTTGAATTGTGCATTTTTCAGAGAGAATGTTGCTTGGCTAGATTGTGCATTTCTGGAGCCCAGCAAACAACCCAGCTAGATCGTGCAATTTCTGGAGGGAAGACTCGTTCCCCTCCATAATTGTGCAATTTTCTAGGTGAGCACCTTATCTAGAAAATGGTTAAGTTCGGAATGTCAGCCTGTAGGTGGGAGGCAAACAAGTTGACCAAGACAGGCTGGTATGCCAGTGAAACTCAGCTGAAGCCTATGTACTTGGACAACGCAATATGTTAGTGTTGGTATCTTCATACCTCCATCAGTGATCAAATTGCTCTTTCGCATGCACATTAGGTGTCTCATCCGATCAGTTGCATTCCATTAGGTCATGGAACAACTGATGGTAGTGGTTTCATGTCAATTTTCATCATGCCATTCACCTGCTGACCTGTTCATACATTTTTTTTTAGTCATTTACAGTCATCCTATTTCATTTCATTTACAAAATTCAATTTTAGTGTTTTAGTCTCACTAGGTCTATGGTTTGTCATCATGGTCATCCGAAACTGAATAAAAAGTCAGAAGGCACATGAGGAGGATAAATAAACTCATAAAATTATAAATTTTACTTTTGTTATGCTCAATAACTCTTTTTTACCTCAAAACTTTGTTTTGAGGTGAAAATAGGTTTTTTCCATCATTGTAAAAATTTCATGTAATTTCAATGTTTCTATATGTAATATGTATTCAAAGCTGTTCTTGGTGACCTAGTGATAAGGTCCACTCCTGCCATTACAAAAAATCAATGTAAAAGTCCACCTGCAGAAAAGCAAAAGTCAGAATGTAAGTGAAACAACGCATTTGTGAAAAAGCTAGCAAAACATTAGAAAAGTGGGTTTGGTTAATAAAAAATGAAAAGAAAAGGGATATAAAAGCCAATCCATGTGTTTGAGTCTTCACTATTGCAATTGAATGAGCTAAAGGGAGAAAATCACGTTTTTGGAGAAAGAGGGCAAAAAAAGAGGAAAAATACTGTCATTTTGTCGGCATTGTGTGCCTGGTCCTTGGCGCTGCGCACCTGTTGCAGGTTTCCCATACAAATTTGGTCTGGCGCTGCGCACCTGTTCCTTGGCGTTGCACATCTGTTCCAAAAGCTAGGAATGCTTCAAAAATCATCTCAACTTCCTAAAAATCAAATCAAAGCTTGTTCCAAGTAATTAAAGCATTCCTCCTTGCTCAGGGAAGTTGTGTTTAGTATCTTGGATGTTTGTGGTCTCCTTTAATTAAAACCCTAGCTAAATTGCTAAACATAAACCCTAGCCATTCTCTCAACTGTCTCATAGCTTTGCAAGGGTACTTTCTTGCTACTATTTCTATTCCCTTAAACTATTTTCCTTGAAATCCTATCCCCTCTCACAAAATCATCAACACTCACTCCCCAAACCCCACTCCCATTTACCAAAACCCTAACCTACACCCTATTCCCAAACCCTAAATTCCCATATCCTATTCCTTCACTACATTCACTTCATTGCCAAACCTTTCATTCCACATTCATAATACTAGTCATTTCACTCATTCCCAAAAAGAAACCCTTCCTCCTAGCATTCACTTCCTATACACATTATTCACCCTCATATTTTAAAATCTCTTCATACTCATCAGCTTTCACTTCAAATTCATAAGCATGTAGATAGATTCTGACTATGAGAGGGAAGAGGAAACTCTCTATGATTCTTCCAGAGGAGCCCACCACTCTCACAGAATTACTTGCTTTCCCTCTTGCTATAACTTGCTTTAAACACCAGCCTCGTTATCAGTTTTGTGAAATGGTAGAGAGGGTGAAATATCATCATGAACTTGCTAGGTTGCTTGTTCTTCATCTTCACAATGGCCAGGTGAACCTTGCTGGTGTCTCTTTCACCTTGACACCTGAAACCATTGCAGTAGCAATAGGCATCCCTAATGTAGGTGAACAGTGGAATAAGGGGAAACATGTGGGCGGAGAACATTATGATCCTTACATTAAAGCGGGATATCACAGGCAGATCAGCAGGGTTTTTCCTTTCAAATACTTGCAGAAAATTTATGCTCCTCTCATGAAACTCATCATCAAGTATTTCACCTATGAAGGGAGGTTTTCCTGCCTATATACATATCATGTCAGATTGTTGATGCATTTCACAAGAGTGAGGATGATGAACCTCCCATACTTTATATGCAGGAATATTGACAAGATGGATCTCTTTGTGCAAAGGAAACCTTTTCCTCGACAGTTCAACACTATTTACCACTTCTCACTGATTAAAATTATTGTCTTGCATCAGCTAAGCTTTCTGAACATACCATGGGATACCTTCATTGCACATGAGATTTTCAAAGGCCCTCAACTGATTCCATTAGTGCCTCAAGAGGAAGGAGGGCCTTCAAGACAACCATATGTTCATGATACTAAAACTACAGGTGTTCCAATGTTTGTCACCTATGAGAGAGGCACTAGGAGGATTTATGTTGCTGCCAGGCGAGTACTATTTCCACCAGAGGTGGAAGGGGTCTCGTTTTCTTCACTAGACCATAGGAAAATGATATCTTCATCGGGGTTGAAAGGGGCTTTGCCTTCTTCTCCAGCTAAACAGGTACAAGGAAGAGACAAAGGAAAGCAACAGATGCATGAAGAGGGCCCTACTGAAGGGCAAGATAGGGATTTTGTGTTGATTGAGGAGGATGACACTGATTTGGGCTCTCAAAGCTCAAGACTCAAGGATATGATTATCAAAGAGAAGGATGCTGAAATACAAGCCTTATCACTTGAACTTGAGAGGGAAAAATAGATCATCAACTATCTGAGTAGGAAAACAAGCAACTGGAAGACAAACAAACTATTATGGAGCTACAAATGATAAGGGAGAATAGACAAATGGAAAAGAAGAGAAAGATCAAGATGACCTCCCTTGAGCAGGAAATTGAGGATGACCGGGAATCATGGTTGGAGAGAGCAGAAATTCACTTGGAAAAGATGCTTGAGAAAGCTAACAAAGAGAAGAAAATGTTGCGCCATATGGCCTATCACTGCCTAACCCGGAACAAAATTTGCAAAACAAGGGTGAAGAGGTTAAAGGCTAAGCTAAAAAGAGCTTTGAGGAACACAAAAGAGCAAGATAAGCTCAAGACCTTGGCTGAAGCATCATTGGCATAGCAAAGCACATAACAAGGATCGCTCATGCCAAATTTCAAGAAAATTGGAGCATTTTTTGTCATTTTTGGATTTTTTAATGCAAAAAACAGGTTTTTTCAGCAGGTGCGTAGTGCCACCGGCGCTGCGCTTTTGTTGGGGGCATCCATTTGCAACAAAGTTTGTATTTTTGGAATCAACATGAAAAAATATGCATGCTTGGAAATGGCTGAGAATTTTGGACAAGTTCTAGGTCTCCAAAAGGGAGAAAAACACCCAAAAAGTGCCCTCTCTGCCACTTTTTTTCCACAAAGGAAGCAATCTTGGGAGATTCCATTTTTGGAGAGGCAAATGGACTCCAAATCCAGAAGTTCAAGTTGTTCTATAAATTAGACTCACCAATATTTCCAATGAGCTATCCTTCACTTGATTTGGACTTCGGGAAGCCTTCTAAAATCTTCCTTGAAAAGTGTTGCACATAGGATCAGTGGCACTGCGCATAGGAGGAATTTTGCCAGTTTTGGCTGTTTTTCCATATTTTGCCTAGTTTTCTTTGTAGTTGACTTTTTCTTACTTTCTTGGTAAAATTATCATGGTGAATGATGTAGTTTGATATAATTATGGATGTAAAACACTTAATAGGGTAGATACATCAAGTCAAAGGTGGTTTTGAACTAAATGAATCAGTTTCCATGGTTTTAGAGGTTGTTCCATTGCCTATATTTCTGTTCCTAGTTTAGATATGGTTGAAACCACCCCTTTTCTCATGGATTCGACCCTGATAGATAGCTTGAGTAGTTTCCTTTCCTATATCGTGTACTTTTTGATTCATTTGTAAAGGTTTGACTTTGGTAGAAGTGTTGGACTCACTGAACATTTTGTATTAGCAGTTGGCAAGGAATAAAACCAGGTTTCACAGTTATTTTTGTGGGATTATTGCGACAATGAGTTTATGTATTGTTTCTTCTTTGTAATGAGTTTTCTCTGATGTTTTATATGTATCCACATTTTTCTCTTTCTTCTAAACTAAATGAATCAAGGTGAATAGACAAAGTACACTAGATTTACAGTGCTTTGTCTTGGGATTGCATTTAGTTTTCAATGTTTTCACTGTTTGAGGAGGATTCATAGTTTCTTATGCCCCCCTCAACTCCTCAGTTGTCTTTCTCCACCATATCAATCCTTTGATAGTACATGAGCTCTTGTCTACCCTACCCCACAAGACATGACTGTATTCCTGAGTTGATTTCTCAGACCCAAGCTCCCTTCTCCAATTGATCCAACAAAAATTAAACAAAATCCTTTGACCTAATATACCTAGCCTAAAATCAGCATTCATTTCAGTCATCTCAAGCTCTAGTTTCCATATTCTAATTTAGATTGACAAGGAGAGATCCCTCTCCCGACATGGTAGGGCTAGCTACCAGGTTAAGCATGGTTTGATGTTACCCTAGACTTGCCTTCCTTCAGCCTGAGGTAGATCAAGGCCCCAACACAATACATGTTGCTAAGGATGGTTGGTAGGGAGGCTCCAAAACGAAGCTAAGGAGAAATTTTGGAGGGTGGTTGTATGCGCTACAACAATATTGTAATGAAACCACAAGCATAAATTATAATGATAAAATATACATAATAGTTATATAGCTGAGTGAGGGATATTTATCACCAATACTATGTCTATTAACTTATAGTCATAGAAGAGAGATCACAATGAAGTCATGAACCAAATTGAATTGTATTAATAATAAATTGTTACAACAAGCCTGCTAGTGCATGGGGCACAAAGATACAACCTTAAAGAGTTTGCAACCGGAGTCTGAACATTATCTTATTATCATCTATCTTATTAGATTTTTGTCTAGTCCCATTTATAAACATTATACAATGAAATATTTCCTTTAAGAGGCCAGTTACATGAATGAGAGTGTCTCCCTTGTTTTAGGAAATGGAGCCACTCAAAATAGTCAAAATATCGAGATACAATATCCTTTTTCTTTGATTCCTTTTCCATTACAAACATATGGATGTAGAGATTAGTGATATCTCACTACATGCCTTGTTCCATAGCTAGAATAGGGGTTTGGTCGGTAGAATAAATTATCCTTGCCATTAGTTTGTGCACAAGGAAACTAACCACACTTAACTTGAAAGAGTCTAGGCACACACCAAGGGAAGTACACCACATCGATAGTGGTGTCGTTGAAACCCATGTGTTGGATTCCCATTTAAGTAGCCACACATATGTTGAATGATGATTTTGTAAACCCTTAGGACTGGAATTAATCTATAAGAACCAGAAGTAAACCAAAAATCCACCGTTAGTAATATAGCCTCAAAAACCGACTTAAATCCAATAAAAACTTATGATTTCAAATATATAAGTAATCATCACTCATCACACTCTCTAGTTATATTTAGGATGAAAATAATAAGGCTTTGGAGAAAAATAGGTGCAAAAGGTAAGGAAATAGTGAGCGAAAGGGATAGCTAATGATATCATATTGAAGGCCAACAAGAATTTTCTTCAATGATGTGTTTTTCCTTATGTCAAACAACCCCATTATGTTTTGGGTTTTATGACACTTTAAGACCCCTCTAAATGCATCCTTCCTTGCAAAAAACAAAACATTGAATTAATTGGAGATGTGCTCTCTCCATCTTTGGATTGGAGTACCAAAATCCTCTCCCCTATTTGATTTTCAACTCAGGATTTCAAGTAACTAAATTTATTGAATACCTTTTGTTAATTTTCATAAAATATATCCATAATTTCCAAGATGAATCATCAACAAAATAAACATAGTACAAATTACCTTTCAACGAAGAGGAAGACAAAGGCTTGCAAACATCATAGTATATTAACTTAAACATTTTTGTCAATATTTACTTGTTGGATGGAAACACAGTTTGAGAATGATTACCAAGTGCACATTCCTTACACATATAAATCTACCCTATCTTAAAATCTTGCAATCCTTGCACCATGTCTTTGAATAACAGAAAAGATCCATGGTGCAAGTGACCCAAATGTTTGTGGTACAATGCAATGGCCCCAACCACTTGCTAGGGCATATAAATATTCATGTAACCTTATCTTTTTGCAATTTTTACTTTAATATGTTTTCTATAGGAATGGTTAAATATGTTTAATGAATTATATCATTAAATGCACTCATTTACTAGAATATAATTGCATAATAACACCATTTAAATTTTTTAGAATATTTTTCAGCGAAAATCACATTATAATACTTTTGTCGACGCATTTCAAACCAATAAGTGTGGTTCATTGTCATGACAAGTTGAAGAATCAGATCATGGCTGCATGCTAAATAGGGAGAGCAGATCTTCCAACGACTATGTTTGACTAGGAAACGACTATATTGGACTGGGCAATTTGACTGAGAAACGACTAAATTTGACTGACCAACCTGATTGGACTAAGGGAAAGGGACAGGAAAAGTTGTTTTTGTTATAATTATTACCAACATTTTGTTATATTTATTACCAAAATTTGAATAAAGGTAAATTTTGAATTTAATAATCGAGAGTATGAATCAATTAGTTATTAATAGGTCTTTTCTCTAATTATAATTATATAAAAAATGGTTAGTTAATTATTATGAAAGTTAGTTTTTGTTATATTTATTACCAAAAAATGTTAATGATTTAAGGTTATTAATGATTAATGTTTGGTATAGTGGCCTTGGTAGTTAATTCAAACAATTAACATTTTTTGGTAATAAATATAACAAAAACTAACTTTCATAATAATTAACTAACCAATTTTTATATAATTATAATTAGAGAAAATACCTATTAATAACTAATTAATTCATACTCTGGGTTATTAAATTCAAACTTTACCTTTATTCAAATTTTGGTAATAAATATAACAAAATGTTGGTAATAAATATAACAAAAACAACTTTTCCTGTCCCTTTCCCTCGGTCCAATCAGGTTGTCCAGTCAAATTTAGCCGTTTCTCAGTCAAATTGCCTAGTCCAATATAGTCGTTTCCTAGTCAAACATAGTCGTTGGAAGATCTGCTCTCCCTATTTAACATGCAGCCATGATCTGATGCTTCAACATGTCCTAACTTACCTAAAGCTAGGTATATACCAATACCATACATAACTATGTCAAGGTACCAAACTTAGCAACCTCCAAACATCATGCTCACATTCCCCACCAATCCCACAACCTAGGTAGTGCACCCTCTTCTCTACACCTAAAATACCTTGAGTTGTGCCACTACCTTTCTAGGGTGTCTAATTATGTTGAACAATGATGTTCTAAGCCCTATGGTTCTTAGGAGTTCCAATTGCCCCATAGGTCTCTAGGTACCCATTTGATCTCACGTAAGGGAACTTATTCCCTTTACATTGAATCCCCCTTAGATTTTACCTGGGATCCAATTTGTCACAAGGTCATCCCTATTTCTCTTCCAAGGAATCCAGTCACCTCCTCATAGTCAAATGATGTAATTTTGTGTCTAATGACACTAAAAACCTTCAAGTTTGTTTGTATGTACCTATTTTGACACTTCACACTCCTTAAAATCACTTTATGGACCTAAGTTAAAACATGTGAACTTTTTAAAAAGATTATTTTAATAATATATTAACCACCTAGGCTTATCTCTTCATCACTTATCTCTTAGCCCCTTTTTCACTCATGGAATATTATCCTTCCATACTCTTTTATATAACTTGGTTTGCACTACTAGTGTATTTTATTAATATGTAGGTGATTTCATATTTAAAAAACTAGACCCTCTAGCCCCAAATCATATAAATAGAGGCACACTAGTATAAAATACATATGCACATGGGCACAATGGCTATCAAGTAGTCCTTGGATCACAATCCTAATTAAAATTTATGGGTTCACCATCCCATGTAACATAGGTACATATTAATTTACAATTCAAGGGTCAAGTTAGGGGTATTACATTCCCTTCCCCATTCTTTATGCATTATCCTTAGTGAATTACATATACACATATATATAGAAACATAACTATTCAAAAAGATGAGGGTTATCTACCCTCATAATATCTTCATTCTCACATGTGGCATCCTCAAGACAAAAATGTGATCCTTGGACCTTTACTAAGGTAATGGCTCAATTCTAGAGCACCTTGATCTTCCTACCAAAATTTCCACTAGTTGGACCTGAAAGTCTCCCTTGGGATCCATCTATATCATATTCCAAACAATTACATAATTAGCATCGAGAATACACTTTTTAAGTAATTAAATATGAAACAATTATGAATATGCATGGATGTTGGTAATGAAATCCTATATAGATTAGGCCAACCCTTTCCAAGATTTCAAATGGCCCACATAATCTGACTACCATCTTTGAATAACCACCTAGTTTCAATAAAATCTTATTTTCTGTCACTCTCAAGAAGACATCATCGCCAATTTTTAATTCCTTATTTAGCCTATTATTATATGCATATATTTTATGTCTATTCTGGGTAGCTTTTAAATTACACTTGATTTACACTAATTGTTTGTCCATTTCCCTGAATAGGCTAGGCCCAACAATATTCCTATCCACTAGGTTGTCCCAACTCATAGATGTGTTGCATCATATGCGATATAAGGCCTCAAAATGAGCTCATCTTCAAATATGCTTAGTACCCATTATTATATGCAAAATCCACCAAATTAAAATACTCTTTACATTTTGATGATCTGTACATCACATACATTTTCATCATATCCTTGATCACCTAACTGATTCTTTTGGACTATCTAACCCTAAATGGTATGTCATACTAAAATTAAAATTAGTTCCAAATACATTAAAAAAACTTGTAACAAAAGTTTGATGTAAACTTTGGCTAAATATTTGAAATAATTTCCTTAGGAACACCACGTAGCCTGACAATTTCCTTCACATAAATTTCCAAAATGTTTTTGTTAGAAAATTATATATTACAGAGAAATGGAATACATAAAATATATTGCAGAAATATAAACACAGAAAACACATAACAAAAGAGAGACACAGATATACATGGTTCACCCAATTTGGGCTACATCCATGGAGAAACATCCATTCCTTCCTTTTATATTATCCAGCAAAATGAAGAGATACCACCTACAACAAATCCATTGTAATTCCCTCTTCACTCTCACACAATCTCCTCTCCCTTTCTCACACAAAATACAAATCTACATAGACGCAATACAATTTCCTCATATATGGCGAGGGGTTTCCTTCTATGGCAAAAACCCTAAATTAAACATAACTTCTACCATCAAATCTCCGTCTAATGAACGACCCAGATTGACTATGAAATTACAACATTTTACAAGGCAGTTTTACATCTATTTTTAGCTTCCGGGGCGCTACCCCTGATCCCCCGCTGGGGGGCTCCCAAAGATCAAAACCACCCCCCTGGACCCCCCTTGCAGTGTACATTTTACAGGTGTTGTTGCTGACACATTATGAACTCGGGTCAAATGTGGAGATACATCTAAATAAAGAACATAATCAGGCTCCACACCCAACATTTTTCTACCTTGCGTGTTGATTTCATTAGAATAACATGGGTAACTTTAGTGAGCTTATTCATTGCCACCATGATGGAATCATGTTGTCTCATAGTCTTAAGAATATTTCTAATAAAATTAATAGAGATAATTTCCCATTTCAACTCAAGGATGGGTATTGGTTGTAGCAATATAGCTGGATGGCAGTTCTCAACCTTAACATTTTCGCACTCTAAACACTTGGCTATATAAAAAATTACCTCTTTTTCCATATCTGGCCAAAAATATCGTTTATTGATGGCTAAATTTTATTTTGGTACCCTAGGTGTCCAACATAAGATACCTTGTGCATTTCATTCAACATTATACCTTTCAACCCCTGAGAATTTGGCATATAAATTCTACCTTTGTACCTAAATATTCCATCCTCTTTTAGCTAAAAAATATTGTACTTTGGTTTTAAATTATTTTGTTGAAGCTCTTGCTTTGCTTTATGTATTTCTCATCAGAATTTTTAGTGTCTAAAATTATGATTTTTAAATCAAATTCACATATAATTATGGATGTGGTATGTAATGTATGGACCCTTTTTCTTAGCGCATCAACCACCTTATTCTGTTTACTTTTTATATGTTGTATTTAAAATACATAATTAGCTAGGAATTCTAGCCATGTTATTTTTCTAGCATTTAAGGTGGGTTGTCCAAACAAGTGCTTCAAACCATTTTTGTATGTTCCTAATTCAAATATTTCCCCATGAGATAATGGCTCCACATTTCCAAGGTGTGTATAATGGATGCCAACTCCAAATAATGAGTCAAATAATTTCTTTCATGCTCCTTTAACTTCTTTGATTCATAACATACTAGATTCTCATTTTGCATGACTCCTACAAGAGTCTGCTTACATGCATAGGCACACACAACAAAATATTCATTTGGATCAACTATTTGTAGTATTGGTGCACTTGTTAATAACATTTTTAAATGTTGAAAGGAATTTTCATATTTATGATTGATGGGCCTCTAAATTAGACATAAATTAAGGCCCATGCCTCTAAATTAAACATAAATTAAGGCCTATGATCATCCTTCAGCACATTAAACCTCTCTTTTTGCATTAGATAATGTATTTTTAACTTAAATATATTCATTAGGAAGGTTTATGAATAATTGCATATTTGTGCCTAATATTATTGATTTTTGTGGAATATTATGAGAATATTGGGCAGATTATGAAGATTTGGAGGAGGAGATAATTTAGGGACTTGCTCCATACTATAGGAGGATCACTATTAAATAATAAATCAACAAGATATTGTGGAATATGGCACAAATTGTGGAACTCCAATGATTCAGAAAATCTAGGAATGTGTTCCCTGTCATTTAATGCAGATTCCTAGTATTGGGAACCGGATCCACTAATCAAGGGATTTTGGTGGGGAAAGCTTCCTCCATTCATGGGGAATGATTCCTAATCATTTTTTATAAGAACCAAGTCAAGTTTTCCTCTGGGGATGGATTTTCATTAGTGATCTTGTGGAGAGAACTCATATTTCTGCAGCTCCATTGTATTTTCTTGTAGGGATGTAATTGTATTGATGAAAATAATGAAGATTGGCGTCATGTTCAACTTCTATCTTGGTATCCTCCATAGGTCTCTAATTTTCCTTCGGCTTGGGCATCCCAGGAGCCTCAGATCCCTTTTTTATTATTTTCTTTCCTTCTTTTCACTTCTTATTCACATGCATTTCTTGTGTTATTTCTTTCTATTTCTGCATTTAGTATAAATGATTTCTTGTTGTAGGATTGGGTTAAATGGTTTATGTAAGTTCTTTTACATGACCAAAAGCATCACTTCATCCTTGTAAAATACTTTTAAGCTCATAGTAACCATTGAGCTACTTGGATTGGCTTTCTTATTCCCAAATCTTGATTTCTGGAACTCCTTTGCGGCAAAGAACAATAAATTTATGCTATTTTTTAGAGCATGCTAATGAGCTTCAATCGAGTTGGTTCCACATGAATTATATAACAAAAATCTAGTAAATAAAAAAAATTACCCCATTGCATTTGAACTTGATTAGGTTAGGCATTTTATAGATTTACTAGCGCACTAGTTCTCGAATTTCTAGATTTTCGACTAGTAATTTTCTGCTATTTTTTAGCATGGGTTAACAGAGGTCTTTTTTAGTGATTCCACTTGGAATGGGGACCTAAGAAATCCTAGTCAATAAAAAATTTGTCTCATCCAATTTTGATTTGATTTTATTGGTCATTCGACGAATTATAATTTCGTATAGTAAATCTGTAACATCCTGTAGTAAAATAGGGGATCCTGTAGGAGAACTAGCACATCTTGTAGGAAATCCTATAGCAGCCTCTTTTGAGCCTAAATTGAGAAAAATAATTGTTGAAGCTGGGATTAGGTCCCTACTTGATCTCCAAGCCATCAAAATCATTTTAACCCTCTTCCTCCACACCTGTCTCCCCTACCAAAGATCAAGGAAAGATTAGCATTTGCATTTATAAAGAAAAAATATTTAAAAAATGAGTTCTTTTATATTTACACATGCACACAACAGTTAGTACTCTCTAGATCCGATTTCATGCTTATATTAGTTAAAACATCACACGTGAAAAATTGGGTTAAAACATGGTTATTTTGTAAGAAAAGTGTGTTAATAAGTAGATAGAGGATTTCATGTTACTTTACAAGCATTTTTAAATTTAGTCTTTCATTCCTGTAAATAGGCAGCATTTCTTTTCTCTCATGACAACAAAGGAAGGACACATTATATGCTGCACATATAGTTCCAATACCTCTTAAGTTTGTACAACCCCGGGTTGATAATTAAAGTTAGTAGCCTTAGGAGTTGTAGCATTCTTGTTGCAATACTGAGGCTCATTAATGATATCACTCAAATTTCACACTCTTCTTTTTCAAAGAATTATAGGATGTGCTACTTTTGAGAACTCCTCAATAAATCCCCTATAGAAGCTTACTAAGCCCATAAAGGATCTAACCTCTAATCACATTTTTGGTTGCTAGCCACTCTTTGATTGCTTTGATTTCATTTAGGTCCACTGCCACCCCTTCCTCTAATATGATATGTCACAAATAATGAATTTGACTTCGATAAATGAAAACTTACTAAACTTAGCATAAATTTGATGTTCTTTGAGTACTTACAACAACATCCTCAAATGTTTCTTATGATCTTCCTTATATTTTGAATACACTTGGATGTCATCCAAAAAAACAATGAAAAACGTATCTATGTAAATTAAGAAAATCCCATTCATAAGGCACATGAAAACACCTAGTGCATTAGATAACCCAAATGGTAACACCACAAACTCATAACTTCCATATCAAGTTCTAAATGTTGTCTTGCTAATGTCCTCCTCCTTTATTCTTACTTGATGGTATCCTAACCTCAAATCAATCTTGGAGAACAATTTAGCTCCTTTTAGCTAATCAAACGAGTCATCCATTCTTTAAAAGGGATATATTTTCTTTACTATTACCTTGTTTAGTTTCTTGAAGTCAATATGCAACCTTAATGTCCATTTTCATTTTTCACAAAGAGCACTAAGAAACCCGAAGGTGGCACACTTGGGCATATGTACCCATTTTTAAAAATCATTCTAACAAAATTTGTAATTCCATAAGTTCTAGTGTGCTCATCCCCTATGGTCCTTTGGACATGGGGGAAACCCTAAGTACTAAATCTATATAAAATTCTTTATCCATTTCAGGTGGTAAACCTAGGATCAACAAATACATCTTAAAATTCCTTAAGTACCCAATGATATTCAATGCTTAGTAATTTGTCCTTGGATACACTATACATAAATTTTCCATCCTTTTCTAAAAAAATATTCAATTACATGGTTGATATCTACCTAATAGGAATTAGGCTTGGAATTCCATACACTTGTCTTTGCTTCCCATCATCAAGGAAAGTGAATTCCTTATTGCAAAAATTCCTTATTTAAAGTGAATTCCAGCCAATTATGTAACACCCTCCTCCCACATCTACCCAAGTAACCGAACAACTAGGGTAAACATGTGACGAAAAGTTACTATGATATGATTCAACCTCCTAAGTTACATCAAGGAAGTGGAAGTGATAGAAACACACCATACATACCTTCAACATCAGCAGCAATGCTCCTAAGAACCATCCCAACCATTTTGGTAACCAACCGCTGGGTCCCATTGAGGTTTTAGACCACTTGACCCCTAGACGCTCCCTCGATATGGGCTTGAAAATGTCCACGAGGTTCTGGATGCTCTCATGACAATGCATGTCAGCATCTAGGGACTATTTTTCTTAGTGTTGTGCTAGTGTCCCCAGGATTTGAGCCACTTTTTCAGGCCGAGAGCCTAGGTCTTTTCCTAGAATAGAATGAAACCTTTAGAAAAAAACTATAATCAGGAAATTATGACACAAGTGCAATTACTTGAACAAGCCCTTGACTAGACCCCTACTAGACATGACAAGAATTTTTTCAAACATATCAAAAATTTGTAATCTATAGGTGTAAATAATATATCTAAGCATAAGGGTCTCATACTCAGTTGAGAATCACTTAGAAGCATTGATGCCTAAACACATTAGCTGCAATTTCATCCATTAGGTCAGAGATACATTATTCATCCATTTACAAGTAAAAACATGATTAGAGCCATACATAGCTACTGTCGTAAAGTATATACATAACCAGCCTAATAGCAAAAAAATTACCAAGAAAATCACAACCATATGGTCCACATATAAACCAGTATAATACTCATAGAAATACAAGGAGAAATAAGCTCATATTGATGATGAAAAATCCAAACCCACAATGGGATTACCATGTTCAAACTGACCGTAGAATGACTGAGCCAAATTTCTCTTCATCCATTCACCCACGTGCCATATTCCAAGCATGAATGTGGGATCTCATAAAATACATCAATTCAAAGCCATCCAGGGCTTCCAGAGGCCAACCACCTAAACCCATCAAATAGTGATTCCACCTCATGGCCGGACATCACAAAACCATCATCAGATTGGTCTCTACCCAAGCCCTCCAGGGATCCAAAGCATTTGTTCCAACCAAGGCTTCCATGATTAGTAACTCAACCCATAACTGTCATTAGGATTCTAGAGTGTTCGTCCAACCAGGGATTCGAGGACTAGTAACTTAGCCCACCAAGGGATTCCAGAGAGTTTGTCCAAACAAGGCTTCCAGCACTAGAAACTCAACCCAAGTTGTTACAGGGCTTCGAGAGCGTTTGTCCAACCAAGGATTCCTGGAACTAATAACTCAACCCAAGCTAAAGAAAACATGAGAATCAACTAGAAAACAAAGAAATAAATCCACAACACCATGGCTATCCAATAAATGGTAAGGCTAGGTAAATCAATTTTCAATCTAGGAAATCCTCCATGCCAGTGACAGATCATGAGTAATAATCCACATGCATATGTCATGCATGCCAAAACTAGTGAGGGAAACAACATGCAACTTGGTACCTACAATCAAAACCCGTTGTAGCTATTGATATTTCTCTTCCCTTTCCTTCTTACTCCAAAATACCAAGTATGGAACACCTCCAAGAGTGATCCAAGAAACTCTTAGTGTCCAAGAATGAGAGAGAGATAACTCCAAAACTGAACTAAAAAAAGTCTAGGAACTGATCCTCAAAAGCCTGTTTATTAATGAGGCCTATATTTTCTTCATTTTCCTTCATTTTCCTCCTCACATGCAACCTATGACCTTTCCTCCCTTTTCTCCTAATTTCCATTATTTTCATAAATAAATGTGCCAAAAATTCCATTTTTCCTCTCTAAATCCTTAGCCATTTCCTTTGACAATTTCCTTAGCCATATTAACTTATGAACACCCATACTAGGATGACCTGCCCAACATTTGGCTTGGAATAAGTGTCCCATCAACCGTGGTTATTATTTTTCCTTTATTAACTTTTATTACATGGAATTTTCACCAACAATGTTATAGAATACTCTCCCTTAGGGGAACACTGTCCTCGGTGTTCAATAACACTTATAACCACCATAATGTTGTAAGAAAAATATACTACCAATGGGGCTTTATGACTTAGCTTGTTGCAGTATTTATAATGATCACCCTAATAAGAAGAAAACCAACATGAAAACATGACAAATATAACATCATAATGACATGACACCCCTACTGCTTATTGGAGCTTTATAACATAGCTCATGGTGTTATTTACATCCATATACACATGTACATATACCAAACATCACCAAAACATGTACCAAACACATATACCAAATATATATACCAAAACATTCGCCCAACTAGTGAACAAGTAAGGACACATAGCCCACATCTGATCCACCATCTCTCATGTAGATTCATCAGGCCTAAAGTGATTCCATTGCACCTTAACCTGTTCGATTGCTTGGTTCTGGAGCATGATAATATTTATCTACAAAATTCATTGCGGTTCTAGTTGGAATTATCCTTACGGATCCACTGCAATGCAGACTGTCAATCACATGATCAACATATTTAATATATGTTTTAAGCAATGACAAATGTAAAAAATCATTTACTTTCATGGTTCAAGGAAGTGCATGTCAATCGGCTACTAGCCCAATCCTCTCAATAATACTAAAGGATCCACAAACCGTGGTGCCAACTTGGCACATGATCAGATCCACAATGAACTCTTCTTTGGTTTGATGCATAATTACACCAATTCCCCAACCCAGAACTCCTTTAAAAACCTATTTTGATCTACATATCTCCTATAACTATCCTATGCTGCTTTCAAATTCTTCTTTATCACCTACATTTCTTGCTCCATGTCTTCCAACATGTCCAGTCCAATCAACACCTTGTTAACTAGATCACTCCAATTGATGGGAGTTTTACAACTCTGCCCATACAATGCCTCAAATGAACTCATCCTCAGCAACTCCTTGTACCCATTGTTATAAGAGAACCCTACCAGTGGAAGGTACCCTTCCCATTTTTGTTGTTAATGCATCACATACATCCTCAACATGTCCTCCAATATCCTGTTGACCCTCTCTGTCTATCCATCAGTCTGTGGGTGATAATATGTACTAAAGGCCAACTCTGTGCCCAAACTTGCAAATAACTCCTTCCAAAACTTGGAAGTGAACTTTGCATCCCTATTTGACACAATATTCCTCAAAAATCTATGTAATCTGACCACATCCCTGATGAATACCTGTGCCATATCACTTGCTGAGAATGTAGGCTTCACTGGAATGAAGTGTGAAACCTTCGTCAACCTGTCCACAACAACCATGATGGAATCATGTTGCCTCACTTCCCTCATAAAAACGTTGATGAAGTCCATGGAAATGATCTACCATTTCCACTTTGGAATCACAATCAGATGTATCAGTCGACCTAGATGATCACACTTTGCCTTCACATGCTGGAAATCCAAGCACCTAGCCATAAACTCTACTACGTCTCTCTTCAAATTCGGCCAATTTCTTCATTGTTTTCAGTGTCTTATGATAACCTGGGTGACCTAAATATGGTTTCACATGAAACTCTCTCAATATCACCTTCTTGAGCTCATTGTTGTTTGATACATATATCCCACCTCTGAATCTAACTAATCTATCTGTTGTGAGATGATAGTCCTCATCCTATGCCCCTGCACCTGCACCTATACCATTACATGTACCTGTACATGTACCACCACATGTACCTTTACCTGTAACATCACTTGTACCTATACATGTACCTGTACCACTACCTGTACCTATACTTGTACGTGTACCACCACATGTATTTGTACCATCACCTGTACATGTACCTGCACTTGTACCACTGCCTGTACCTATACATGTACTACCACCTAAACTCTGCTGCAACCTACGCACAATATCCATATACCTGTCATCCTGCTAACTTGCCTGCAAGATCCTATCCTGTAAGTTTGTCCCATAGGATCTCATACTTGCTAAGTGATTTACCTATATCCGTCTATTAAGAGTATTTGCCACCTTGTTAACTTTACCTTTGATATTCATGATCTCAAAATCGAACTCACCGATCGTGACCAACCACCAAGCCTACCTGCGATTTAGATTCGGTTAGTCAAATAGATATCGCAAACCACTGTGATCACTCATCAATTCAAACCTTCTACCAAGAAGATAGTGCCTCTAAATATTGAATGCATGTATGATTGTTGACAACTCAAGATCATGATTGGGGTAGTTCTTGTCATTCTCTTTTAGTTTTTGTGACTCATAACATACCACCTATCCATACTACATAAGGACTCCACGAAGTCCTCTCTTGCAAACATCTGTACATACTACAAACTCCCTTTTCGGATCCATAATATTTAACAATGGTTCATGTGTCAATAACTACTTGAGCTGCTCAAAACTACCTTCACACTCCTATGTCCATTCAAACTTTTTACCATTCCTCTACAATGATATAATAGTATTGTTAGCCTCCTGCTGTATCAGGTTACTCATATTTCATGATTGACATTTTTACAGGCCAAATATGTCATACTTTTCATGCTGCAATGCTCCATATTTGTTGATAGACCCCAAAGAAAGAGGCCATGAAAGTGTGCTAGTCAAAATTCACCTGCTGCATTCTAATTTTGAAGTGTTATTCCATTTTTGTAAAATTTTCAGCTAAAGGGAGGTCCAAACAGCTTAATCTTGGTCTCCCTAGGTTTCGATTTCCTATTTTAGAATATAGAGAGTGAATAATCTGTCCAAACAGCTTAATCTTGGCAGATTCTTAGATAGGTAGAGAATCAAAGGAGCCCAACTGCTTAATATGGGCCCTTGGAAGAAATAAGGGTAGTTTGTAGATAGGAGGACAAAAAAAAAAAAAATTTGAAAAGTTGGGTCTGAAAGTCTAAGTGCACCCAAACCATCAGAAGAAAAAATGCTAGGTAAGTAGGCTGTGTAGGTAGTTTTGTGGATGCAGAATCAATGATTGTGATCAATTTTGTGTTTTCAAATGTTATATCTATTCAATCTGTATGGAAAGGCAAGAAATCATATGAAGGAATTCAAGTGAGGCATGACTAACTTACCCTTCTCCCTCTTCCCTAACTCATTTATTAACTTCCCCGAAAAAGAGGTCAAGATCTGCTTGATATCTCTTAGTTTCATCATCTTCCATATCATTTGCCTTGATAAAGATCTGCTTTACTCAAGGAGGGTCCATATTTTCTCTACAAAGTTCTATTTCCCCTTTAAAGCCTAAGATCTCTGAGACTTAGCGCTTTCTTTTCATTCTCATATTAACTCCTGACATTATTATGTAAATCCCTATCTATTTCCCTTCCCCCTACTAAAACTATGGTAATAATTCCCCTATGTAAATATCCCATCCCTCTGGTTGAAACATAACCATAAATATCCCCTTGGGAATGACTAAGTTCACATGGATCTTAGTAAGAACCCTCATATCTGCATAGATTTACCCTCTAAGGTGTTTGGACTCCTTCCAAAACACAAAAACCCTCACCAAACCATATCGCACCCTGCGCATTGCATTTTTTGGGGATTTATTAATATTTGATTAATAAATAACCAACGTGCCAAAACAAATCAGTCTTTAACCTAAGTCCAATACCCACCCGCGGCCGAAAATATTAAAGTTTATCACGCGCGTTGTTTCGCTAAACCCCATGCATCTTCTCCTCCCATCCACCGTCGGATCAGCCCTCCCAGATCCGACGGCCCTTATGCATATCGGGCGCCCTCTTGTGAGTGTTAGTTAGCACCCGATGTCCGATGGTTTTACCGACGTACATCGGGACAGTTGGCGGCATCCCATTGCATCGGGCCACCCCTGAAAAATACCACCTCTGTACCAATGTCGGTCTGATGCGAGCCAAAAACTGCCCTCTCCTTGCGTAACGTGGGCGCCGCATCACCCTGCCACATTGCCTCCACCTCACCCCTCACCTGTCTTCACCCTGCCACCGTGTCGTTGCCACGTCACCCTACCGTACTACCACGTCATCATGCTGATGTCACATTCATACAGAGGGGTCCCACTGCTGACGTCATGATGATGTCATCTGCCGTACCGCTGACGTCAGGAGCTCAAAAAACGCGCAAGTGCAAAAATCAAGCTTCGGAGCCCCGGATTGAATTTTTGAGGCAATTTTCGATGCGCGACTAGCGCTTAGCACTAATCGCGCATCTCTATAGGAAATAGGCCATATTGGAGAATCTTTAGAGAATATTTTGATTCCTCGGCCATTTTTGCACCGAAAAAGGCAGAAAGGCCCGATTTTGTAAATTTGAACATATCAAAAGACAGAGAGAGACCCGGTTCAGAGATTAAAGAATATCAGAGAAAATATGCAGCCAAAAACCATGTCAAAGAGTATCAGGGAGCGGCAAAGAGTATCAGTGTTGCGGCGAAGTGTATCAGTGTAGATCTTCTCAGGGCTCGAGGCAAATGAAGCATTAAAAGAAAACCTTGAAAGTCAAGAAGCAGTTAAGAAAGCATTCAAAGCTCACCAGCACCAATGGCTGCACATTAAAACTCACAGAAGATCAGTGGACCAGAACTCAATGCACAGTTATTACAGAACCACTGCACCAAGTCACAGAGGGCACCACATCAACTCACTTTTGATCCAGCTGCCTCTGGCGCAGCCCAAAGGAGACTTACTTGCATTTAATCCCAGCATAAGTTAGGTTTTAGAAAGCTTCCCTACAGATCTGTTTAGGTCAGTTGTAATAAATACTTTTAGATATTTTACCTATATTTACCACCCTGAAAAATGGATAGGGGTTGGGGTTGGCTGGTTGGTCTTTGTTGGTTTTATTTTTTTTGCTCAAGCAGAGACTCGCACTGTATATGTGATAATTTCTATAATCAAAGATTGCTTGAGAGTTCGGAGAATGAACAATGCACTGTGTTTAATTGGCTGAAGAGTGATTGTGGAATTCTTGTGCCTCTACATGGTTCAATAAGTGTTCCTTAACTCTGTTTAGTTTCTTATGTTTGGTTTATCATCTATGTTCCACCATCTACAATTACAGAAAGGAAGAATAGTTTAGGATTTGCTTGGCAGCACCCTATGCTCAATTTCTGTGATTTCTACATGTTTTCATTAGGAATAGTTATGAATATGCATACTTAAATGATCATGTTTACACTATTTCTTTCACATATGAATGTTAGTTTAGGGATTCTTAACTACTCCTAGATAACCATTCATTCACCTCCCTTCTCTGTTAGCTGATGAAAGATTCTTAATTACCTTTTATCTCTGACTTTCATTCCATATTTTTAGCAATTGGTATTGTTTCATGTGTAGCTATCTTGCTCTATAATCCTCTTGTGTCCGAGAAACAGCAACAACAAGCCTTAATCCATGACTCCATGCCCAATGGTTTGAAACTTATCACACTATCCCTTGCCTCTCTACTTGAATACAACTTCTTTCCATTCAAACTCCAACCAAACTTAAACAAAACCCACTGAACCCAATAAGTAGCCTAAAATCACCATCAACAAAGCTAAATCATTAAGAGAGAGCCCTCTCCGATTGCAGGTGGGCTAGAACCTGCAATCCAAAGATTGGTTTGTGGTTACCTCGGCCGTATCCCTTCAGGAGCTTAGGGACAACCTGAGTAATAACATAATGGCGACTCCACTGGGGAATTTCTCAGATAATCTCACAAAACCAGTCCGAAGCTCCGCAGAGGAAGAAACCGACCTTTAAAAGTCTCGGTGGACTTGTGTTCTTAGAAAAATTCCCAAAAAAAAAAAAAAGGTTAGAAGCTGGCTCCTAAAAAGCAAACGCGTCATACAAGATCAAATCCTGATCCAAATCCCCCAGCTGTTTTTGAAAATCCAAATCTAATCTCTAAGACCCTTAGGAAACGAGAGTAACAAGAAGACTTTACTGCTTCTAGTCCGGAAACAGTTCAACCAAGCTGTGTTCCGACCCCCGTTAAAGTTCTATTTCGTTCAACCCCAATTTTCCCTTGTTCATCATCCATTTCTCCAAGTAGCTCTTCTACACCTCCATCCTTTACTCATACTACCACTACTACTCCTATTACCCTGGTTGTTCCTGTTATCCCAGTTGCCCCAGTTTTTCCAATTATCCCTGTCAACATGGCTAACAGATATGCACCTTTACACCTACCTGCAAATCCCGGGGCTATGCCTCAGGATTATCAGACCAAAATAACTTTTTTTTATGGCACAAGTGCCTGCACAGCTCTTCAGCATACAAAGAAAATGCAGGACTACTTTGAGAGCTATGAGATTGACGATGATAGCGTGCGAATGAAAATTTTTGTTCAAAGTCTAACAGGCGACATTAGGACTTGGCTTAGAGCACTCCCAGCCAATTCTATAGCAGACCCAGAAGCCTTATACCAGTTGTTTATCAACAGATGGGAGAAAAAGAAAGACCCCCTGCACATACTATCTGAGTATGACAACATCAAAAGAGGCCCCCAGGAGACTGTCTTGGACTATTGTGCAAGATTTAATAATGTTTATAATGCAATACCACAGAACTTGAGACCCCCACCTGATCTTGCTTTGTACAAATTCCCTGATGGTTTTGATGCTGAAATGGCCTATCAGTTAAGGGAAAGAGCCCCTCAAAGCCTTGCATAAATGCAAAACATTGATGTTAGTGTGGAGGCATATCTAATTTCCAAAAGAAACAGAGCCAGAACTGAGAGAAGAACCACCTTCAAGGAAGAACCCTCAACCTTCGACCAGAAGCTAGATGCTATTATCATTGGCATCCATAGGCTGGGAGACAGAGTAGAGAATGTTGAGAGGAAAACATCATGTGAAGGACAACAGCCCAATGCCATAAGGAACCCAAATTTCAGAAAAAAAACTCAAAACCCAAATGCTGGAAGGGCTAGTCCTGACCATGATATTAGGCCTCCTTTCCAAGAAAACTATGCGGAAGCATCCACATTCAGTGAGCCAATAGATGAGACTCACATGAACTTGATAGATTCAAAAAATGAGCAATAAATGTTTCTGACTCGAGAAGACCAGGAATACCAAGATGTGAATCAATTTCAGACTAAGTCCGGTGAGTCTTTTGATTTTAAACAAGGATATGATACTGTTGTATATGAGGTACACAAACAATACAAGTTGAGAACAAGGACCATTGATGTCCTTGCACCTAGCAAAACAAAAGAGAGCAAACAACCCAACAAAATTAAAGGCAAGGTGATCATAACAGAACCAGCTAATACGACTGCCCCAAACCCGCATCAAGTAACTGTAGGGGACATGACAGATGTGCAGTCTTCTATTGAACAGCATTTGCCTCCCTCTTCCTCAAATGAAGAGGGGAGCAACATTCCTAAAAATCTGCCCAAAGCAGACATACCACAAGCTGTCATTCATCATAATGCTAACATTCAAAAAGAAAACACTCTTGACAAGGAAACATCTGCTACTGCTAATGCAAGGATTCCATTGGAGAAACCATTTAACTTAGAAACAGAGATTGGAAAACTTAAAATATCCATCCCCCTCTCTGAACTTGCCAAGCATGATGTATATAGGCAACAAATTCAAATGTCACTTCAAATGCCACAGGTCAGGGATGATGTAAATGTTCTAGATGATGCCCCTGAGCTGCTGTTTGGTCCAGAGGTTAATGGAAAATCAACATATGGATCTGTTCCACCCTTTTATGTCAGTCTGCACATACATGACAAGATCCTGCATAATGCTATGTTTGACTCAGGTGCATCACATAACCTTATGCCCAAAGCTGTAATGGAAAAGTTAAACCTTGATGTCACAAGACCCTATAAAGATCTATATTCCTTTGACTCAAGTCAAGTCAAATGTTTAGGCTTAATCAAAGACCTTTGTGTGTCTTTATTCCAGTTTCCCAACAAGACAATCCTGATGGACGTAGTAGTTGCCGACATTCCAACAAAATATGGTATGCTCCTAGCAAGATCATGGGGAGAAAAACTGCAAGGATCCCTTCAACTTGACCTCTCTTACGCCACTATATCTGTGTTTGGGCAACCAAAGAGACTGTACAGGGAAACACTGATGAAGTATGTGTTAAGTAGTGAGGAAAAGCCCCAAAACTTTCCAATTTACTCAATCCATTCTGATATGGATTCTTTTATTTTATTTAATGATGACACCAATCTTGCAACTAATGAGAAGCCTTCAACCATAGAGCAAGAAACATGCATCAATGAGGAATCAGTTGCCAATACCCATGAAACTGTCACGATAGTCAAAGCAACCAGCAAACAAGAAGAACCTCCCGAAACAGAAATTGTAAGTCTGCCCAATCCTCAAATAACTGAAACTCTTAATACAAACCACAAACAAGAAATCACGTGGTGTTTAGAGTTTGATGGTTCTGTCAATAAGTTAGGAGCAGGGGCAGGGGTATGGATTCATAATACACATGATAATCATGCACAAGGCCATGCCTATAGATTAAATTTTAGATGTACTAATATCATGGCAGAGTATGAGGCTCTCCTCTTAGGCCTTAAATTGCTCAAAGCCCTAGGAGTTGCAAAAGTATCCATTCTAGGTGACTCTGATTTAATTATACAACAAATGAAAGGTAACTTTGTTACCAATGACAATAGAATGAGAGCTTATAGGACTGCTGCCACAGAAATACTCAAGTCTTTCAATGAATCCAAGCTTGCCAAAATTTCAAGAGACCATAATATTCATGCTCACAGCATAGCAACTTTTTCTAGTACATGCAAGCTTCCCTTTGAGCCAAATCACCATTTCACTGCTGAGATAAAACATAGACCCTCAGTCCCTAACAATGTTAAAGATTGGAAAGTGTTTCAAAATGATGCCCAGATTAACAATTTCCTCACTCTTGAGGGCGAATTTTCGAATTCAAACATTGACATGGATGTCATGAACGATTCCCAATAGCTAACAGAAGAAAATCAGCAGGTTGTAACAGCTGAAACAACTAAACAAATCCTTAACCCAACTGTTTTTGACAATGCAAACATACAAAGAGCTTAAACATATGCATTTAGAAGAAACAGCCAAAGCTGAGGCTGAGTTCATTGACCTAAAGGATAACTTTTTGCCTACTGGATTGACTCCATTAGAAGACATGTTTGATAATAATGATGTGCCTAAGAAACCAAAAATGGAGCCTATAAATGCTGCTATTGAAGAACATAACATAGGAACAGCAGACAAGCCCAAAATGCTTAAATTATCCAAAAACCTGCCTCTTGATCAAAAACCAAAATATGTTGATCTGTTCAAAGAATTCCAAGATGTATTCGCTCGGAGTTATGAGGACTTGAAGTCCTATGACACCTCAGTAATTCAACACACCATTCCCTTAAAACCAAATCAAAAATTGTTCAAACAAAAACTTAGAAGAATCAACCCCATGCTTCTTCCTCTCATTGAAAAAGAAATAAAGAAAATGTTTGAAGCAGGTATCATTGCACTCATCAGATTCTCTGAATGGGTATCTAATTTAGTTCCCACAAGGAAAAAATCAGGAGAGATCAGACTGTGTGTAGACTTGAGAAATTTAAACCAGGTCTCTCTAAAAGACCACTATCCTTTGCCCAAAATGGACCATATCCTGCAAAGAGTAGTGGGGTCATCTAGAATTTCTTTACTAGATGGATTTTCAGGATTTAATCAGATACTTGTTCACCTGGATGACCAAGACAAGACAACCTTTACCACACCGTGGGGAACATTTAAGTATGTTAAAATGCCTTTCGGGCTGAAGAACGCTAGTGCTACTTTTCAAAGAGCAATGGATATTGCATTTGCCAAGGAGATACATGATTTCCTTGTTGTTTACCTTGATGACCTAACCCCTTTCTCCAAATCTGACCAAGAGCACCTTAAGCATCTAAGGCAAATTTTCA